>JAVTVY010015726.1:0-66557 GCA_036873755.1 Hanleya hanleyi | reverse complement strand
CAGCCAGACAGCGTGGTTCAAGGGCCGTAACTCGTAATTCACTCCATCCCCCCAAAAATCCCAATTTGAAAGCGGACGCGCACGTAACTCCAACTGACGACCTTCTTTACCTCCGATTAACAAAGAGTTCTTTTTATTTTCCTAAATTTTTAATGTTACAATATTTGTCCATTTTAAAATGGCACAATGATGGTACAATATAGCG
Source organism: Hanleya hanleyi (assembly GCA_036873755.1). Lineage (NCBI taxonomy): Eukaryota > Metazoa > Mollusca > Polyplacophora > Lepidopleurida > Hanleyidae > Hanleya > Hanleya hanleyi. Next base: position 66,352 of record JAVTVY010015726.1, on the reverse strand, counting down.
AGGATGGCTATTCTTACCCTCAAACAAACGAGAGCCAATGTAGGACCGACATTGGAACAATCCAAACCGTATACATTTTGGACCGACAGCCGTCGCCAATGATGTACCAATATATAATGTTACATCGTCGGCAACATCAAATGGTACCATGATGGTCCAACATAAATTGTTACATTGCTGTAACACTCACTGGTACACGAATGTTCCACTATATATCGGTGTCATATTGTGGGGAAAACGCGTGTGTAGTTAAGCGCAACATATAAACATGGCGAGAGAAGCTGCTGGTGTAGTGACAAGAATTCATATGAACCTACAGGCCAGTAGTATATTAAGGTGAAATCTCTTATCATTTTTTAAGGTTGGGGGGATAATTGCAGACGGAATGCGGAGGGTGGATAACGTCGCGTCCGTTAGTCATCACGTCGGGGTCAAAGACCATGGTCGGTGAAGGAGTTGCCATGCCATTGTGAAAAATAGAGAAGAGGTCACGTGACTGATTCAGGTGGATGTAAAACTGTTTTTTTCCGGAAAGAAATTCGTATAAAAAACGGACCGGACACGCAGTCAAATGGGTCCAGGTGGGCCAATATGGGGTCCTAGGGGGTCGAACTGAGTCTCGACTTGAAGCGCTCATCGAGATCGGCCATGTGATACATGGGTAGATACACAACTAGTATTTCTTCTGGAAAAAATTAAATGCAGAATAATAGGCTTTACACCCAAAACTAACCTCGGTCAAATTGGTTTACATGGGTTCTGCATGGTCTACATGGGTCGTGGCGGGTTCATGGAGGACTCGGCATGTAGACTGCGACTGGGGCGGTTCAGGGCGCAAATTACGTCAGTATGCGCATGCACAGTGGGAGCTTTGTTGCGAAAGCGGACATTTTGGGATGCGCGACCTAGAGACCAATCTTGGTTCAAATACAGGTTGCAGGGTGTTATATTGAAGCCTACGTGAAACTACGAGTGGTATGGTTTGGACTGGATGTGACAACATGATACGCATACACAGTTGGGCAACATTAAAGAAAGCGGGCGTTGTGCTGGTGCACCGGTACGTGTTTGGGTGAGATAGGGACAATGTTTGATCCAAACGGGTCGTGCCGTATGTAGACTTGAAATCCTCGTTTTGTAAACTACGAATGACATTGGTAGGGTCAGACTGGCATGCTTTATATTGGAAGTTTAGTCATGGGAGTAACCCCTTCACCGATCATGACCTTTGTCTCGGACGTGACATCGACCAGACGTGACATTATCTACCCTCCCATTCCCTTCGCATTATCCCCCATACCCTCAGAAATGATAAGAGATTTCACTTTAATGTACTACTTCGACCCCACAGGTTTCGGGCAAGAGCTAATGTTGTGATGACATCAAGGCAAGGCACATCACCAAACCACTCCTGGGTTAGGATACAACAAAACGAGACAAATGATCAATATATGACTGGAAGGAACGAATCAATGCTGCATAAACAAACGATTGGCGAATCGTTAGATTCTTGGTATGTGCTTTAGAATAGGTTAACCAAAGGACTATTCTGTGTAGTGACGCAGTCAGTATGTCGGCACCTCTTCCCACTTCCCTTATATGTGTTGTAATTCGTTTAACATCTAACTGGCGGACAGTTGTGATCCATAGAGTAGATATTGGTAGCACTGATAACTAATTTGGTTGGCTCAAAACCATTTTGGTTCAATATTTGGCTCACATGTTCCGCTGCCTCAAATCTATCTGTGTGACATTTAATTTTATTTCTCGAAATAGTGCATAACATAAATCAGCTGTGCATATTCACAATATTAAAAAGAAAACGAGTGTAAATATTGTCATGATACAAATACGAAAACTGATCGCATGTATAATGACGACATGCACTAATTAGCTCATTTTCCGAAAGACGATTCGCTATGGCAATGCAATATGTTGGGAATGAGCTTAATTACTTGCTTCGATGTCCTTTTTTTCTCAGAAACGGTATAACATACTAAATAATTTAATACTATATCACACCACAATACATACGGAAAGGACGCAGACATATTCCATCCCCGTACGTCAGTGTGCGCCTTCTCGGATAAATTTCCACAGGACAATTTCTCCCCGATACATTCAGAGAATTGAAGTAAAATGGAGTTTGAACTGATTTAATGAAAACATAATCTGTCGTGAGGAAATTCATGTTTTCGACCTTTTAGGGTGAGGAAATAAAAGTGTCCTATTCAGGGCCATTATATAAATATACATGTAAATTAGTATAGTATTGCACACCTGGTTATTGTATCACAACTTCCTTTTTATGCTTAACAAATTTTGTATCTTTGCGCATGTACATTTGTTAGCGGATATTCATGCATTTATCCGGTGGAATACGTATTATATACATTCAAGCTCATGCTGTATTATTATTTCAGAATGTCTTCATCCTTCGTTGTGCTATCCTTTCACAATCCTGGGATCCTACAACACATGTACTATATGAGATTTAATGAAAAGAAATGGCACTACACACAAATAGCTCATAATCTTGCCATTCGATTAGCCACGTTCCGTGTTTACGATAGAAGTGAAGAACTTACAAATTCCCCTTTCCTGGTGGTATTTGATCGTTTTAATATTGGGAGGGGATTATCGTTGGGGGGGGGGGGGGGTATAAATTGACGATGGGGAATTGTCCTGGAGAAATTTATCCGGTGGAATAGATCCTGAGATAATTGCCTAGAGAGGGGAGATTGTCCTACAGATGTTCAGCTACTGGTGCCTATAATTTCACTTTGCCCTATCTTATAACCCAGGACAATCATTCGAACTGGTGATAGATGGTTAATTTCATGTAGTATTTGATGAATTATATATTATTCTAAGCACAATTACACTTTCACTGAATACTGGGAAGATATAGTAAAATTGTGTCAGGAATCGCAAATCAGCAACGAAAATTTTGTCGTGAGTTAAAAAAATAGGTCAAAATGAAATCATACGAACCAGTATCTGATCAGTTGAAGTCACGGGTTACTGCATAGACAGGCTCTTCTTTGTTATCTCAATATTGTGCAATAGGCGGATTGTTATCAGCCACATCATTATCATGCCTTAAAAGAACTTGTGCATTCATGTCAGTCATACCGAATGATAGGCCGACTCTCCGGCGTAGACTGAAGTCCATATCATATTCTTTATATTCAGTTTGAAGGTTATCAATTTAATGTAGATTCAAAATATAGAATTTGGGAGATCACACACGATTTTCGGATAGTTTTACGCTGGAACGATTAGACCGTTGCACTAAATATCACCACTTTCATAGTTTATTAGTATTAAGGGAGTAGCTCACGTTTGGGTGTTTCGTAACGTTATAACGTTTATTATAAGAGAATAGCTGTGCAGAGTGGGAAAATTATATTTGGGAGGGGAAATGTCCCCGACGACAGTTGTACCCATGATCTCTAAATCAGGTCATGGGTGCCATAATTTGTCAATTTATTCAAACTATTATGTTACAATCATGTCGGCTTAACCTGCTGTGTTATTCAGCAGTCGGTTTCAATTTGACTATCGTTATTATAATATGGATATATACGATTTTCGTCCTGGCTTGATATCATATTCACCAAATATTTATCTGAACGGATACATGACGTGTAAGAAGTTGAGACAAATCGATAGCATGTGTCCCCCCCCCCCCATACCATCCCCTTTCATACGCTCTTCATCCTCCCATTTGTCCGCAGCACCCAGTAGATTATGGAGTTATCGGAACTGAAATCACATGCACTTGTTCACAGACAGTCTCCCACAGACGTGTATTACCATGATATCAACTTGAATGAACCTGTTAGTCTGTGTGGATTTATGAAAAGTAACAGGTTTGACATCGCGAGGATCACTCCTACAAAATGTTAGTACGCGAGTCAAAATTAGTTAAAGCTGCCAAACCACCTGTTTCTCTTCTGAGATAAAGAGACGAAATTTTGTCGTTGTTTTTACTACAGCTGAGTACATTTCCCCGTAACAGTTTAAGAAATTCAAACGTGTGATGTTTGTATTGTTATAGACGGTTAGCTTATGAAAGCGCTTTCTCTTTTAATATCTGCACCCGCTGATTCTTGTGTTTCCACTGAATCTGGCGTCAGCAAGTTAGTTATTATCATTAGTAACTATTCTTTACATGATAACCAGTCTTATTTAAAGCGATATTTCATTCTGCTGTCCTATTTGAACGTCCACTACACGGCACTTTCGAATTTATTCTAAGATTTCACAGATTCGACTTGTTGGGCGCTCAACATTTACTCTACACTACATTTTCAACCGTGTCACTGCGAAGAAGAATTGCTGGTAAGTGTGAGTTTTAGCACGTGGATTTATTAAACATATCGGTGATTGTGCGCTAAACGACCTTCGGATACGGTAACTGTTTCAACCCGAAAATCACTAGTACTCTGTGTGAGTAATTACGCTGTGAAATATTGTGAAAATTATATCGTAAATAAATTGTGAATGAACGTGCAGTATTCATACATGTAGATGTGTTCTTTATGGTATTTTTAATGTAATTTCAGTACCGAGGCACGCATTCATCAAATTTTGTATTGACCCAATAAAGTTATCATTAAAGACCACAGAACATAATCTGACAAAACTACCGGTATATATCTCCCTTTTATACTGGTATATATATATAGGCAGTTGGTGTGTGTTCAGATGAGCCAATAACATTAAATGTCGTAATTCTAAACACATTGCACAGCACAAGATTTTACCGAGAACGCGGGGTGTTTTTTCAAGAGATAACGTGTAAAAATATTGAGAATATCTATGTGAGCACAGGTAAGTGAATTCAATAAACTTGTTTATTGTAGTTATAAACAGCTGACATGAAACAACATTGTAGAGTAAATGCTGTTTGCTATTTCAAGAGATTGAACGCAGAAATATACAGCATATCAAGAAAACTGTAGCCACCTCGCACCTGGACGTCTTGGACAAACGACAACAATAACATGTTGATAGTGTGTTTACAGGCCCATATTTACACCATTACATTTGATTTGACAAAATAATCAAAATTCTGTACGTTTTTGACATGAAAACCATTAATATAAACTAAAATATAAACTTTCCCACACTAACCGTGCGTAAAATAACCATTTATCACGCATATGAAAACATTATTTCTTAAATTTTCACTCAAAAAGTAAGGCACCGGTACACAAAATTCGCATTTACCTGTACTTTACTCCAGAAACAAATAGAAACTGGGAGGAAATAAATGTGTTATCGGTCTGATGGTCGGGAGAAATCGCCACCGGGCAGGGACAAAGAGAAAATTGGTGCGCAAGATGAATGATATGACTTATCAGTGGTGATAAATGTAGGCATATATCGTTAATGATTTCAATTTACCCCAGTAGTATAGAAGTCGTAAGACTCTTGGTATTTTGGACGTGAATAATGCCACAGGGAATGTGAGTCTGGGATGTATCATGACGTCACGGAAAACATCAGGTCCGGTGATAACATCACGTCCGATCAAGTGACTTCCAGTCTAGTCGGGTAGGAGGTCACTTACGATAACGTGACAGGGGAGAATATAAATCAGATTTTCTGAGAAAAAAAAATGCTGAAAAACGGACTTTACACACAGTCAAATTGGACTAAGTGGACCCTACGTGGTCGTAAGAGGTCGTGAAGGGTCTCAACTTTGAAGCGATCGTCAAGATCGGTCGCGTGACTGGGGAGAGGATGCAAAACTAGGCCTTCCTCGAAAAACGGACTCAGTGTGAAAAGCGGACTTTAAGCGGAACGCTCCGTAAGGGCACGTGACTTGCGGTTGGATGCCACACTAGGACTTTCCAGAAAATAAAAACCGGAAGAGTGAACAATATACGGGAAAACGGTATGTGCATCAAGTCACGTGTATCTGGGTCTACATGGGTCGTATAGGGTGGAGGAACACTCGACGATGGCACCAGAAGTGACCTCATGGTGCATGTTCGGGTACACACCGGTGATTTAGGGACAATCCTGGGTGCACATATGGCGTACAGGGTCTTGGCTTGATGCTCTTGGCATGTAGACTACGACTCGGATGGTTTTAATCGAAAGTGATGTTATAGCGTGCATGCCCAGTCCAGGAGTAGTAGAGAAAGTGACATTTTAGGGATGAGAACTCTAAATGAACGGTTCAGGTGGATGTTGGGGATACCATGGGCGATATGGTGTAGTTGGCAGGGCTCGAGGGATCTGTCTAACCTGATAGTGTTAACTCCCTTGGGTACAGACTGGGTGAGTGAGTGAATGAGTGAACGAGTAAGTTAGAAGTGAACGAATGAGTTAGGTAGATGTGAGTGATGGAGTGAGTAGGTGAGAGATGCCCAAAGTGGCGACGCCCTAAGGCTGAGAGTACGACACACATACACACGCACACACACCACAATACCTGGTTCATAATCTCCTAACACGTTAACGCAATCAGATGGGGAACAAAAACATAGTTTATTTCATACTTATTATCCTCTCCATCATATTACAATTCATACCGCGTGAGTCGCGCTCGGTGTGTTACCAATTCTCGTGAGCTATTATCCATGCATCAGACTCATCTTGTCCAATCAGGAAATTGCTTTTGTGTTGCGCCAGTTTTCGACCATGCTTGCTCTTGTTCGTATTCAATGACAATTCATTCGCTATGGTCCATTTCAAAGCCTTCGCGCAATCTAGGATAACGTATCGTCAACATATCATGGAAGAGCTGTTTTCGTATTTCGACAGCACTTTTCAGAGCCTCTGTGGACGGTAATCCCACATCCGCGGCCAAGTGGTTATGCAGAATGACCTACGCGTGCGATCGCCTTTGAATTCGAGTGGTATCAGGCGGTGCGGTTATAGATCGCCATGCCTGTTTTCCTGATAAAGGCGCGCATCTCATTTTGGAGGAAAGCCACATCAATGACATCTGCCTTGTAGTAATAGTGCAAACATTCTCTTTGAGATAATTTAAGGATATAACAAGATTATTTGAATCTTGGTGACCGGAGAGGAGACTCCCTTGTCTTTTTTTCCGTATAACTGGATAACTGTAGAGTACACGTTCATAGGAATCGTTTCATCGCGGAGCGAATCTACATCATAATGTCAGTTTGCTTATTTTTACCAGGCTGATTTCATCTAAAGCACTCAATTGTGTCTCGTTTTCAATACAAACGATAGGCTCGAGAAAAAGAATCCACAGTATGATTTTCTCTGTACTGCATGGTACATTAGTAGTGGTATTAGATATTTGTTGTATAGCTTCATACAACAGTTATCTCCCCTGTACTGACATATAGTTTGTGTGACTGATGGAGTTAGGTCCTATAGCCACAAAATAAACTTTCCAGAAATAATTTTCAATAGGAAATCACTCGGCAGCACGGGATAAATGGAAAGAGTTTGTACTCTACTGGTTTGACAATTATTCTTGAAGTTCATCGAAGAGAGTAGAGTGCAAAATGACCGTCAATTTGGCTGTTTTTTTTAGTTCTGGTTAGGCTTTCTCCGTTTATCTCGCTTCATTGAAAAGCTGGGCATCAATCCTGGTCTATATATAGCTGGTTAAACGTTGATTCTATAGCGCAAATGGATTCTTAAGTATTAACATAAAAACTCAGCTCGATGTGGCAAATTTCACAAAACAAAGGTGGGTAGGGGAAAAGTAATTGATCTGATATCCACAATACGGCGGATAATAAGTAAGTGTTGTTTATCGCTATGCTTGAGAACACTCACATGTTAAGATGAACAGGAAAAAAATTGAGAAAAATCACGCCAAATTTGCACACACAGTTTGACAGGAATGGCCCTTCCCTGATTTCATAATAAGGCAATTCGTCTTTTACCACATTGTATATCTTTCTACGTTTATAGTTGTTGATATCTCGGGTCATTAACGTTTCAATGGCCTCAGCTATGCTCCTTTAGTGAGCGCGAGAATCATGACTCATTTTCCGCAAGAAAATTTGACAAAAAGGGGTAGTTCATAGTTCCTGTTTCTTTCTAACCATTTAAAATTGACCGCTCGATATGAAAGACGAGATGTGTATTTCTGTGGAAAATGGACGGTATATGAGAAATTTTTCCTACATTGTGATGGGTTTTCAGTACAATTTGTTTGCAAGGATTCTTTTTGCAACAAAAATGGCATATGCCTTGTAGTAATGGTACAAACATTCTATTTCAGGTGCTATATGGATATAACAGGCTTGCATTAAAGATTATTTGACCATTGGTGATCGGAGGGGGACTCTATTTTTTATTTCCGGCTGGAACTGGATAACTCTAGAGTGCACCCTAATAGTAAATACTGTACACTTCCTGAATAATGATCAAGGAAATCTTCAACTCGGTGTGGTCGTCATCTTTTGGGAAAAATGCTGTGTGATATGACTATTGTATATCCCTGTTCAGATGCTTTCTCATCTCCACAAACTGTGATAAGCAAAAACAGATCTTGAGCGAAATCCGTATCTGGACCATTTGCTTACATGTTATCTTTTAATCTTTGTATTAGATATAAACATTCGTAATCCCAGAATAAAGTACGCGTACCGCGGTAATTATGCAAGAATGGCTGCGCAGTAATTACTGTGCCCCTACCGCGTTGCTACTGCATTGCTACTGCGAGACCACCGCGTTGGTACTGCGCTGGTACTGGGCCTCTACCGCACTGCTACTGGGCCTCTACCGCGCAAGACTTGACTTTTAATGAGAGCGGTACTGTACATGTAGGCTATGTTTTGAACTGGGAAAGCTATCGCATACGAGGCGCTCCAATTCGACCCTTGTCTCACGTTTACAAATACTAGGTTATGTTTTTAACTGGGAAAGCTATCGCATACGAGGCGCTCCAATTCGACCCTTGTTTCACGTTTACAAAGACTAGGTTATGTTTTGAACTCGGAAAGCTATCGCTTACGAGGCGCTCCAATTCGACCCTTGTCTGTCGTTTGCAAATAATAGGTTATGTTTTGAACTGGGAAAGCTATCGCATACGAGGCGTTCCAATTCGACCCTTGTCTCACGTTCACACAGGTCGTCGTGTAAGAGAATGTTAACTGAGGAAGACATGGTCTTGAAACATTTTATCTCATACTAAATTCAACTCATCGAAGCCATTAAACCTTAGAATATGAATACACATCGTAACATGATAAACATTTGAGGTAAGAATAAGTTTTAGTATTCAGTCCATTATAACTTTACCCATTTGAGTTTTACGGAACTATGCAATCTCCATATCTGACTTCCAGTCAACAGTGGTGACGGTAGTCTGTGTGATAATTCAAACACTTTTAGATCAGCTATTTATTCAGTTCAATTAAAACAATAAACTGATGGACATTTCTTTTGCTAACCTCTTGTACAGCAGCCTAGTTGTGAAAGGTAATGAATAATCAGAGCTAAATAGTAACCGATATGTTCTGGAATTGGTTTCTGAATTATGTGTTAATACCTTCGAATTATTGGAGAGTAGGAAACCAACATTCTTAAACTTACATGGCCTTGGCGATTTTTCCCCTATGTATTTTCTTTACCCCTTTCGGGTAATGGTTTGAAACTTTCCATACTGTACATTTAGGTCAAGTAAGTTAAATTCAAGATAACCTCTATGACGGGACGTCATCTTGTCGGAAACCACTTTTCGCTACAGATCTTTTTGAACGATTATCCGGATTTTTTGATTTTTGATTTTCTCTATTTTCTCTCAAAATCTAATACGATAGAAAATCATTAATTTTGGAAATATATATTATTTTTGTGCCATTTTTTTCTTCAGGCAAGAAAATCGAAAAATGAACAGAAAGGACCGAAACACGACCTTTTGAGGATACCTCGTGGCCGCCATTTGAACTGCTCCATGATTCTATGCACCTAGGCTTATGCAAATAGTCTCAAACCTACGCAAACAAGATTCACAGAAAAGTCAGAATACATAGATGTGTAAAATTCACCGATTTCCATATAAACCACTCAACCGATATAGATCGCTTTTTGATTAACACTGCTGAAGCACATGGTCTAACGAGGTGATGTGCTCAATAGTAGCTAAGCTGTTAATACTAGGAGGGATTATTTTGTCAGTACGTCAATATATGACGGATCGCAGAAAATAACGTTACTAGGTGCCATACTCATATAGAGATTGGAAGATTATCCTCTTTAAGCTGATGTCCATGTGAGGACTTCCAGCTATAAACCTTTCAAGGGGTAAAGATGGAATCGATACGGAAGACGATTACATCTGATGCTTCGCCATGCTTCACTATAGGCTGGTCATAGACACGATCTAACGAGGATGTTCTTTTTTGCCTGCGAATGATCTCGAAAAGAAATTTCCTCAACGAAGACAGGTCGTGGGTTGTTAATGTCTTCCTGGGTATCTATGTCATCTTATACATGATGAGAATTATTGGACAACCATAGCTCAAACAAATTAGAATAAAAAATATAGTTTCTTCGACATAATAAATCTCAAAAATATTAAGAAATTTCAAAGGGGTTTCTTTTATGAATACCGAGTATCCATCACGATTTTCCATTGATTTGAGCATACAATATAATATTAGGAACTCTCGTGAGGTCTTTCGCGAAAGGGCAATTATCTGCTAGAGAGGACACGGATACCAGCAACTGCTTCTGAACAAAGACAAGCTCTATCCTCACTCCACTTGACCGATACTGGTTAAACATAATTGTTCTACCTGACGGCAATGGGAAACAACCCCGAAATCAGAAAATCCGGTTAATATTGAATTAATATTGATTGCAATACAAGTTCAGCATACGTTACTTAACTGAGCTATTTTGAATTTGGTGCTAATACTTTTATATGGAATATGGAATAGGTTTTTGGATTATGGACGCGGATATTCTCTAATGGACGAAGGCTGAATTATGAATGACGGACCAGACGCTTGTAATTGTTTAAATTATATTTAAAGAAAGATAAACAACGGGAGATGGATGTCCATTAAGGAAATATACTGCCGAAATGAAAGAAGAAACAATCTTATCAACCACGAATAATGTGGTTCGAACAGGATAAAACCGGGGAGCTGCATTCTTCAGCTGCATTGAGAATTACTCCTCCCGGCTGCTCGCTTTAACGGCCGTCAAAGTCCATGGAATAAAACCAAAATTGGATTACTGTGTTCCAAAGGAGATCCTCCTACATAGTTCAATCAGACTGTTGATATCGTCATGGTGGCTCATATCTTACCACGAACGCAATCCATTACCAGCCTGGAGACTTTCTGTCCTTACGTTTCATAAACTCATCTAAGTGAAATAAGCTGTACGAGAGATTATGTTGAAGAGCTTCCCTGCTCAGCTCATCAATGTTGAAATTTCCACTATCTCCGTATCATAATGTCGCTTCAGTAATTAATATTTACTATGACCTTTCTGACGGATTGGGCGTAATTATTTTTTCATTTTGTTTCGGCCTATTTTTGTATCATATCTAGGCAATAAACCACGCACATTGACTACAAGTATCTCATGTAGGCCATATTTTTCTTTGTTCATATTCATTACCAAAAACTACTACGAGAATCACGTAAATCATTTATAGATCATGAAAAAAGATATTTCCAAGTGGATTTTTGGCCATGCGGTGTAGTAGCATGCTAATGAAGTATCTTGTTGCATATGCAATTAGCATCGCGTAGAAATCCCTTTGGATAGATGCATGAACTTGAAGACAGTTTTGGTATCATAGTGAGGTACTTCAGACAACATCACCGCTTTCCGAAATATTTGCGAAGTAGTACATGTGATATATCAAATATTAATTGGATTTGATTTGTCATCTCGTCGACTGTTTCAAGATCTTATTAAAACCCTAGTACCTTGATCCATAAGCGTAGAAGAGTAGACGTGTAATCGGGAGAGAGAGAGATAGAGAATTAAGGTTTAACGTCGCTTTCAGGACGTGTAATCGGAAGCTATGGAACGAACCATATACCTATATGAAAGTCATGGTACATCTACAGCAACCAGTGTATATTTTAGGCCGATAATCTGTCCTTGACTTTCCAGACGCTATAATGATAGTCCATCCATATAAGTTGACGAGCGATTCATCACGTTTCGAACAAATTTATCCGAAATGCATGTGTATCTGAAATCCATTTAACGGCCATGTTTTCAGTAATCAGTATCATATGACTCAGGCCCCACATTCATTGCCTTGCCGTTGTGCACACAAAGTTAACAGCATCAATTCCAAATATCTATGAAATGAAAATCAAAACAAAACACACGATGGTTTACAGCAATCCACAGTTTTCAATGATAATAGCAAGACGCAATGATCCGCTTTAACCGTCAGGTTTTTTTCTAGAGTTGACTTGTCTCAGTCACGCTTTATCCCTATCTGACCTGGACATTTTTGGGACCTGTTGTCGCCTAATTATTTTTCTTACCCCTTTACCCCTTGAGCTAGGAAGCCGAAACTTTCCACACTATACCCTTGGGTAAATCTCTACAGAAAAGGAAAAAAAATCCAAGATTGTTGCTTTGATGACGTCACAGTGACGTCATTTTCAAAAACAGCAATTTTGGGTCGATTTTACGAAAAAATAAACTTTTGTAAGAAAAAGAAAATATACCTCAACTTTTCTGGGCATGTAGATATGCCTGCGAACTATGGACTATCGTCCAATTCTAGATAGGTGAAACAAATATCAACAGCAAAATGACAGTCGGATTGTCGAATCAGACTATACCCATGGGATATAAAGAAGTTCCCTAGCATTTGATATTATTGATTAAATATTCTATATAATCACACAGCAGTAAGAAAAAAGCTTCAATCTTGGGACTCCATTCAGAATCTTTTGAATTAAACATAACTAAATAAAGATAACTACTAAAACAATGCTATGCATTTGAATGGCAAACTCACAGAAGTGAGCTTAGACTGAAGCAGCTGCTATTCGTGACAACTATTTCTTGTTTTCTGGGGTTTTGTTCCATTTTATACTTCTCTGTCTTATTTGTTTGTTTTATACCTCTGTATTGAATTACACAATACCTAGGCTAACAATAATGTGTAACCTACATGTACACCAGTATATATAGGTACATGAAGTCAAGATCACATGATCACATAATTTTCTGTAGGCGATGGCTTTTAGTGTAACATACTGAGGTAAATCTCTTGTCTATTGATTATGTAAAACATAATTGTTTTGTTAATATGTAATGCACAGTGCATATATAGGGCATTAGAGCTATGATATCATGAGTATTATATTGTCCCAACGCTGTATGATATCAGTAGTAAAGTGGTGTACTGACCACATTTTACGATTATAATGATTATAATGCTATAATAACCATGTTTATAATATGAGCATAATAATGTAATGACCTTGTTTGAGACCATGAGTATTATATTGCTACGAGTATAAAGTCTTTGTGCGATATCATGAGTAGAAAGTAGAAAGTAGATAATGTAACGACCTCGAATGAGATCAGTAGTAATTTAGTACACTGAACTCATATTGTATGACGATGATAATGATGCAATGACATGTTATGATATCGTGGGTAAAAGTTTTCAGAGAGAAAGAATACAGTAATTTGTGTAACGACGTTGTATGGTATCACGAATAAAATAAATGAAATTTATTTCGAATATTGTCTGGCTATTGAGCATTTTCCATCGCTTGGGTAATGATGATCAGTTTCGCTTACAACGCATTGACAGAATATGAAGGAAATGATGAATGGAACTCCAATCTTTTGAAATCCAATCTCTCATAGTCTTCTGATGATTCAGTACTCTCAATGGCGAACGCCGAAAGAAACTTCACTCCACAGATCTAGCAGCACCAGTATTTGTCCGGGGAAGACATTCCGAAATAACAGCACATAAATCTTTCCTTACTGGGTATCTCTGTGATGGACATGATGTCATCCATAATATCTATTTAGTCAGCCTGAGGAATCCAATAACCAGGCTGCCCTTCACACCTGTGGTCGATTTACTGTTGCTATCGATAAACGTAGATATATCTAATCCTAGAGAAAGAGCTTGTCTCCAGTACATGGTGACTGATGATCATTCTGTCACAGATTCCCACAGTGCATATGTCCTGAACCAGAATATATTTCACGTCTCGTTTCTCTCCCGTGAAGACAAACGTATCATGTTGCTTTTCAAAGCCAGTAATCGTCCATTATAAAAATTCGCTTCCATAAATGAAAGATATTCGTGATTGATGACGCATGATTAGTCCATACGTTTATATTATCTGATTATAGCGAGGATTTGTCTCTGAGGTGCTGTTGAAGTGGCCAAAATGGAATATTAGCAAGAAAAGAAATTTTCTGATTGGAATAAAGTACACCATTTTGTCGCATGAATCTCGAGTAACAGTGTCGTTAACCCTACATGATTTGGATGACGGGCGTTATGGGCCCCTACAATAATGTCTAATCTTTGTCTGGTATTACAAACAATTGAGAGTTGACACCTTGTTATTTTGTAGTTTATCATATTGGGGTCATTTTAGGCCAATTTGCATAACGCCCCGAGCACAGGATCATGGGCAAAATTCAAAATGGTGTCCATGTGGGAAAATATTTTGCCAAAATTTCAGCTTTTCTGTGAGAAAAAGTCAGCAAAATCTATTTTATTTCACATCAGATTATTATTTACTATTTTATCATGCAGTCTCTACGAAGAGATCACAAACATGTTTTTTTTTAATCTAACGAAAATTCGACCAAAAAATGCCTCTTTTGAAAACGACGTCATTGACATCTCATTAAAGCACCCATCCTGGATTGTTTACATTTTCTGGTATTGCATTGTCCAATATGTTTAAGCTCAGGTCAGGTAAGATTAAGTATTGTATTTTTGTAAAATCGTTGATTGTTTATCCTATATCTCCCTGTACATATATGGAAATCGACCATGACCGGAATGCGCGTTACACAAAAATATTCACTTCTTCAATTTTTAGGTATTTACAGCGCCGTCTACTTCGCTGCACCTGTTCTCATTGTGATATATTTGTACTGCTGTCTGGATCATGTGTCGAAGAAATGGAATAAAAAATCTATCAAAATCAGTTGTAGATCAAAGCCGGAACTTGTTATGGTGGATTATCATGTGTGTACAGAATAAAAGTGTTTTCACTTCTGATCCCTACTATTCCTGACATTATGCCAGACGTAAACTTATTTCGTGGACGACGGCTGAATACTGAATGTCATCCTCCGAATAAAGACTTAGTTAACTGATTTCAATTATGTCAGCGAATTAACTCCTTGTTTTCGCAATAACCTTCAACATATTTGTGAAGTCCACGCGAATGGTCACCCTGCACCTCTGCAAATATTATAGTTTTGCCTAACACGCTAAAATGACATTTGACTAAATACAATCTTAAGTTTCGCTCCATTTACTTTATATGGGTTCCAGTGTGACACCGCCATTGACTCCCCTTCTCCAATCGTTGGTGATCGTTTGTTATGCTTGAGAGTTGGTTGATATGTGAGTGGCATTCTCCAGCGTCAAGCTATGGGTACTGATAAAGAAACTCTCTGTGTGTTTTACACGTCTTCTCCAGTCCATCGTCTGACCACAATACCGACGGTTATATCTTATCAGAATTTTTCGGCACAATGTGTACTCTTGTATTTAATCATTTAACCATTGAACACAAATACCGTGGTCACATGGAATGGCAGCCAGCCTTGGAAGCGATAGTGATTATCCAAATTACATAGTGATAACGTATCATCTAAGTGCGCAAAAATAGTCAGTGGAGGATGGTTTTGTCCATGGATTTGAAATTGACCACTCAGTTATTATATGTATCGTTACGAATGAACGGACAGTATATCTGACAGAGACTGGTCTGACAGAGTCTGGTCTGACAGAGACTGGTCTGACAGAGACAGATCGAGATGATCGGTCCATAGTGTCTCAAGCAAGTTTCCACAAAATGGTCTCGTTGATAAAGTGTTCTTATCGGAGATGCTTTCTTGTACCATAATTACCCTATTAGTTCTGCCCTGAATGGGTGGATGTTGTTCGTGTAAGGACAACCGCCATTGTAGCTGTCTGTGTTATCGGGAATTTATATTAAATATTAAACCGTAGATATTCCATTGATTCATCTGACAGTTTCACAATGTGAGATTGGTCTGTTCAGGAAAGCTCTCAATTTATTGCCAGATTTCGGCAGCCAGACAAAGCCATAACCTATATGGAATAACGTATTGTACACATTCGACAACCTCGTTGTGCTATTGCATTACACTTATATTCAGTTTTGTTCTTCCTTCGGCAATTGTCACATTCCTTTCTCCATCCATCTACGAATGAATGATAATTACTGAACGCACTTTGCGCTCAGCTTGAAAATGTTCTTGAGGAACGTTTTCCCGTTAATCCTATCTGGCCTGGGGTTTTTGGGACCTGTCCTGGCCTGGGGGGGACCGAAATGCCCCCCCCCCCTCCTAATTATTTTTCTTACCCCTTGGGCTAGGGGGCTGAAACTTACCACACTATACCCTCGGGTCAAGCTCTACCAGAAAATGTAAAGAATTCACAGTGACGTCATTTTTTGGTCGATTTTTCGAATTTTTTATACATATATGCAATTTCTGCGCAAAAACTGCATAATAAATTAACAAATATTAATTTGATATGCAATAAAATAATTTTTGCCCACTTTTCCTCTCAGAAAAGCAGAAATTTTGAAGAAATATGACAAAAACACCACTTTTCTGGTACCCCACGTGGTCGCCATCTTGGATTTACCCATGATCCTCAGCTCGGGGTGTTATGCAAATAGACTCAAAATGACCCCAATATGATAAACTATAAAGTCCCGGAGTTTCAGCTCTCTATTTTTCGTTGTTCCGGAGATAGAGCAGAAAGTTTGGTAGGGGGGCAATTTCGCCCCCCCCCCCCCAGGGCAGATAGGGTTAACTTCTGTATCCTGAATCTAATTCGTCTGTTATTAAATTTTGGCAAGTCCTGCTGGTAGGCACGGGTCATGAGATTCAGCCTTTGTACAAATCCGTTTGACTAAAATGTTAATACGGGCGTCTCTTACGTCTCACGGTCACCGTTTCTATCTGGTATGTTCACAGAGCTATCGTATTAAAACACCCCAGTTCGGTGATACTTTCTGACAAAATTCTACTTCCTCCTTCGTGATTTATAGAATATTTGGGGACTGAACATTCGCGAAAGCCCGGTGGCTGGGTTCATCATTTGATTTCGAAGGTACCGTCGACTCCCGCACTTGTAAAACTGGTTTGCCTCGATGTGTTTGCCAATGTATTTTTGTTAAACAATAACACTATCTCTATTGTTCGCTCAATTTCGGGTTCGACGATTTGATAATCTAATTATCCAGCAGAATACCTTCAATGCCATTGTTTAACAGGGAAGATCTTTGTCTTCACTTGCCCTGACATGAACAATCCTGATAAAGAATTATTTTCATGTTTACTCTGCCAATTTGATTAATTGGACAGATACGAACATTAACAAGGTTGCTTGGCGGAAATTAATATGTGTACATGTATTTACCCTTCAGCAAAACATCTAAGAAATAATGAAATCTTCCGGCATAATTTCTCAGATTCCAGAGTAGTGACGTCTTTGTCATCAGATATGCTGATACCAGTAGATCAAGTTCGCGTACGACCGTTGGTACACCCCACCCCAAATCACCCATGGCAGATAGGGTTAACAATGTTATTGTTATATCTACGAACGCCCTCGTTTCAAGTTTCTCAGCAAATACTTAAAATTCGTGGAGAGAGTGCCATAATCGGTGAATTGGCATATACGTCCAACTGGCAACAGCATGTACCTTGATCTTTTATTTGATTCACTCTTCCCTCGGTCGTTATTTTACGTTATGTTTTACGGAACCTTAACAATCTTCACCTCAGAATTTCACTACGCAGCTATTACCCACGAAAGATATCCGCGTCCTTAGCCGGAATGACATATTCACATGATACTGGCACCTAAGTCCAAGAAGGCTTATAACTCAAAACAGGTATCTCAGGTCCTTAGATGAGAGGAACGGTCAATATAGTTTTGAATGGTTCCGACAAGATGTCTCAACACATGTTTGATGTTTCAAAGCAGAATACAATTTTGGCCAATTGAATTTCTTCATGATTGACTGCCTGGATGTATAATCAAAATCGTTTTCTATTTTAGCGATATACCGCACCTGTATTATAATAATTATTATATATCAAGATTGCTCTTTAGATCACTCTTGATTACCACAATTACAGTATGTAATCGATAATATAAAAAAAATATGCTAGGAGGGATTATTTGACCAGGTACATTAATATTTTTCGGACCGCAGTGATTGGAAGATTGTCAGGTTTAAGCTGATGCCCATGAGAGGTCTTTCAGCGATAAACCTTTCAGGGAACAAGGATGAAATCGATACCGAAAACGATCTCCATCGGATGCTACATAATACACCATGGGCTTGGAAGCCACGGGAGTCAACACAATATGAGGCAATTGGCGCATGTTCTAACGAGGAAGTACTTTTTTTTGCCTGCGAATGATCTTGAATACCTTATTTTCCCCAAAGAAAGATAAGCTGGGTGGTAATACTTTCCGGGATATCTATGCCATTATACGTGGTGATAATTAATGGATATATATAGCTCAAACAAATTAGCAGTTAAAAAAAATACATAATGGCATCAACGTCTTAGCACTCATAATATAAAGGAAACGCCGTAGGGGCGTCTGTTATGGATATCCAATATCCATTCAGGTTACCCATTGATTCGTACAAACAGGATACAATATACTTTTAGAATGCTTTCACCCGAGAGTATCACCGAGATTCCTCACAAGAAATGTCACGGGTATCACTAACTTTTATAGAGCAGTGACTATAGGCCCATCATCAATCATTTACATTTTTTACTGCGTGGACACATTGTTTCATCTAACACTCAAAACAGCATTATGGTCCACAAAAGTGTTTTACATGAGACTTATGAGACAAACAGAAAATCCAATTTACCTCTCAATTAGTATGGATGTGAATACATGTTCAGTATAGGTTACGTTGATTTTTTTTAATTCTCAACCAACAAGATGATAAATGGGAGATGGTTCTACAACGAATTAGCTCTGAATTTATCTGCCATATCTGCTGAGTATTACAACATGGTCCTTCACCACACGATCACAATCGTCACGCGCGATAAACAGTTGTGATACTCACGGGGTTGCTGAAACAAAACATAAAAAAGACACAGTCAACGTTAGATCTATCCGAAAATACGAAAACGATGATGTTTGCCTTGATCGTTATCTTTGACCACATCACTAAAGAATCCCGACGCTTTTAGATGTAGCTCATTCGACTCATGTGGACATTACATCCAAAACTATGGAAAGGTCACGAACTTTCAATTGCAGTGCAATTAACGGAGCTTGTCCGCTTCTCAGTCAAAATGAATGTACCGTCATATGAATTGTGTTGAAAATTAATCGTTTCTGTTAACCCTACCAGGCTTGTGGAGAGGACCGTTACCTACCAAACTTTCTATCCTATCTCCAGAACGACAAACACTTGAGAGCTGACACTCTGTGACTTTGTAGTTCATCATAATGGGGTCATTTTGAGCATATCATTTTGAGTATCATGGGTAAATTCATATGGTGACCAAGTGAGGCGTCAGAAAAGTGATATTTTCGTCATTTGTCTTCAAAATTCATTCTTTTCGCAAAACCTGGAAAGTAAAAAAAAAACTTCCCAAAGCGTCTCAATAACTTCTTTGGAGATGACGTTAGCATGGCGGCCATCTTGAATTTTTTACATTTTCTGGTAGAGCTTGGCCCAATGGTTTTAGTGTGGGAAGTTTTAGCTCCTAGCTCATCAAGGATTAAGAAAAATATTTAGGGTGGGGCCGAAATTCCCCCTCCCTGCTAGATCATAAATCGCCCAGACCAGATTGTGTTAAGATTCTTACATTTTTCGCACAGCCAAATTACATGAATATTTCTGTCTACAATTAAGGGATATTTGTTTTGGCGCGAAGCGTCCCACCAGTTTCGCTGTCAAATCAAGGTGTAGACGAACTTCTTTCTGCGATTTTAATTCTCATGGAATTGCTGGTAACAGGAATTCTCATGAAATTTAGTCTGATTAACTCAATATAACCCTCTCTAATAGCATTATATTAAGCTCGCCACGTCTTCAACGTACCAGCGGCAAAGGAGCACCGCAAACGTTGCTATAGAGGCTGACAAAGATTACATCGCAGAATCTCAGAGTAAGTTTGATACAAACACATTCATTTAATAAGGTATAGCCAGGCGTACACCGACTAACGCCATATTGATCAAGTATACACTGGACGATACAGCATACAATCGGCCGTCGGATTGAAAGGTTTTCAGTTTGTATTCGGGAGCACGATTACAATATTTACTGCACTTCAACTTGTCAAGCGTCGAGTGCGAAAGTGGAGGTCTAACAGAGTTTGCTTCCCAAATTGCCCCTTATTTACTCATTGTAGAGACTCTCCGGGCTATTTATACACCACCGGAACATCGAAGATGGTGATTTGTAGGTCCAGGCAAACTTAAACCGTTCAAAAGCCATTCTCAATTATGATAGCGAACAATGATCACCTGCAATTATAGAAATGGCAGCGCACGCCATCGTTGGATGGAAAGGAGAGCCTTCTGAGTCAAACACTTCACAGGATGGATAGCGGAGTCCCTCGGCTAACTAAGTGATCATATTATACACAAAAAACCTGCAACAGTTTAGACAAGTCGATATCGATCGACATAATATTTTATTCCATACAATATATCTTACAATGCTGAACCATGTTATTGACATATCTCGTGGGGAATGGGGTATATGTAATCTTCTATGTGGAACACGGCCATAGTACCGGTGTTATGAACAGGAATGAGGCAGAATTGTTAATCGAAGTTGCGAACATGCATTTTTTTAAAGAATTCCTAACTGAAACAAATTCCGATGGTGGCTTTTACATCATACATTCCGTTGCAATCGTTTCATATGGAAAATTACGTTGAATTCGGAAATTCGAAAGCCTTTATTTCTGAATAGAATTTGGTATACTCGAGTATTTTGGCTTTCTTCAACATTACCGATAGAAGACAACTCCGACAGGAAATGTTTATATTAGTTTTATGAATTTTGGTCTGGTTCTTTTTCTATTGATATTTAATGTTTGATATCGAGAAAATCAGTTTTTGACCGTTGAAGTTGAATTTAAAAGAAACTAATATTTATCGAAAATCCGAGACACATGCCAGGACATACGTATTGCATATCAAACACTCATACCAAATCTCAGGTTTCTATGATATACTTTTTGAGACAAAAACCGTTTTCGTGTAAATTTGGTGAAAGAAAGCAAATATGAGAAATCTAAGTAAAAGGCAAATAATGGATAGGTGGCTTCGAGTTTGCAGTTGATGCTCAAATTTTATGTGTAAATATTTGTTTTCAAATGGACAACAAAGTCGAGTATTGAAAGATAATGTTATCAAACATTGGAGTTTTGTATATTCCAAAATGGTGTTTTAGATCCGACTGGATTTCGTTCGACGGCCTGGTTCCTCACCTTCACATACGGTGGCCGATCGACGTTTTGAGATGACACAACTCTGTTGTGCATAAATCGCAGCGTCGATACAGACTGATCAATTAAAGTGCTAACTGATTTCTGGACTCAAAGGCATGCGCGTTTATTTGCCAATGACTATCTGGGGTACCTACCGTAACTAGGGTAAAGTCGACATATTTCGGACACCTTCGTGAACGCATCGTATCCTACAAAATTTTGATTATGCAAGTTTCTGATCATACCAATATCATTGAGGTAAGGGTAACCGAATAGTAGCCTGATTCGCGTGGATGGTGATCAAATTCGCGTTCGTGGATAAAAAAATATTTAACCTTACCTGGCCTGGGTGTCGAAATGGCCCCCCTTCCAAACTTTCTGCGCTATCTCCGGAACGACAAAAAATAGAGAGCTGAAACACCGTGACTTTATAGTTTATCATATTGGGGTCATTTTGAGCCTATTTGCATGACCCCCCGAGGAGAGAATCATGGGTAAATTCAAGATGGCGGCCATGTGGGGTCCCAGAAAAGTGATGTTTTTGTCATATTTCTTTAAAATTTCTGCTTTTCTGCGATGAAAGGTGAGCAAAAACTATTTTATTCCACATCACATTAATATTTACTAATTTATCATGCTGTTTCTGCGGAGAAATTGCATAAATAAAAAAATCGCCCCAAAAATGCCGTTTTTGAAAATGACGTCACTGTGACGTCATCAAAGCGGCCATCTTGGACTTTTTTTACATTTTCTGGCAGAGCTTGACCCAGAGGTATAGTGTGGTAAGTTTCAGCTCCCTGGCTCAAGGGGTAAGAAAAATAATTAGGGGGGGGCCATTTTGGCTCCCCCCCCTCCCCAGGCCACTACAGGCCCCAAAAAGCCCAGCCCAGATAGGGTTAAGAAAGCTCGGGGAATTTCGGACATGATGCGAGGAACTTACCCAATAAGATTGTCATCTTATAAATCTTCAGATGAAAATATGGTTTCGGAATCCGATATTGACGCGATGAAAACAACTCTCGCCATTAACGAGAGAAATGTCCAAGCACGTTTGATGATTAGAATTGTTTTCATTTGAAATTGTTAACTAGATTAGTTGTAGGGATAAAACGTTCATGTCCCTACCGAAAATGAAAATCTTTGCCGGTAAAACATTCACCAATCGAAAATTTGATGATATATGTTATAGATAAATAAACAGGCAAAACATATACACGCTTTGAGCAAGTCGTACAATTGACGCGACCAAGCCATTTGCCGGTTGCATTTACCTATGCAATACACAAACGATCAACAGGTTAATCAACAGTCAGCGGCGGCGCCATAATCCGATTAATTTTCAAATATCTGTCAATGGCCAAGACAGGAACAAAATATGACACTATATACAATAGGATTCCAAGTTGACGTTTTCCACAGAAAGGAAGCTCTAATGTGAAAATATAGAAATTGGTTAATGCATTTTGTGCTTTTTTCATCAGTATCTTTCAACATTTGGCTTGTCGAAGCAGAAATTAATATTAGGAATCGAGTCCTCTTTTCTAATTTATGCTTGGCATATTGCTTTCAGTACGAGATTAAGTTATTTTCCTAAATGATATTATTATATGAGCAAAACTTATTAGTATTTTCCACAGACGGCGGAGGGGAGTCGCCATATTTGAGAAGCGACAAGTAATCGTTGTTTAAGAATTAAACCCATATGATACTCGAGTTTCATCCCTTTGCTCGATGATTGCTGGTGTGAAAATGGACCTTCGACACATTATGAGATGTAAGTCATAAGGACGGCAAGTAACGTTTAGACTAACGACATGCAGCCACTGGATAATACTGAGGCGCGAACTTTCACCAATGGGTGTAAATCCGACAATCTCTTGGGTTTTCAACTAGATTCAGCTTCAAATTAATGTTGTATTTTAGCTTACTCAGTATCCACTAAAAGTATATTATGGGTGGAAGAATTGCATGAGACGAAACGTTGTTAAAAACTAGGGGAAAAGTCTTAACACAAGACGCCTTAAGCGCCAATTCGAAATGGCTTTGCCACGTCGACACGATGAAAAGGCTAGCAGCAGGAAACAACTTAGTTCCTTACAGGTTGATCCGGCTGTGTGTGACGAAACTGACGATGTATACATCAAATTTGACGCCAGGTTCATTTGAATAAGCCGATCATTCAATATTACGAGTGATCGACCACGGGAGCCTTCAAAGCTCAGTAAAGTGGTGGATGTGTGGTGGATGTTTGCTCACAGTCCACGTCTTATGAACCGCTGCTTTAAACGAATAGGGTAACCAATAATTCGGTCCAAAGCAAACCATTTACTCTTGATGAATTATTCTCAAACATTCCTATGCGACTCCGATACAGGTCCTTTTCTTGTAAACTATCCTGTCTGATTTTCGGAACCTAGTTGAAAACATTGCAAAATTGTACATGGTAGCGAAATACAATATTATCTCACGTTAGTTGTTACCACGACTGACGTTATCTTTATTATTACACGCACTCTCACAACAAATGGTTTAAGATAGCATTCTTGTCCAAGAGTACGGTACCATATAATTTTTTTCAGTTTCCCGATCTCGACGTGATATATTTCATTCGGATTGAACATTTTGAATTGAGCAACAATCGCATACGATACCCTCCAATTCAACACTTGTCTCTACGTACTAATACTAATGCAACCTTAATATTGTCCAAACGTTTGGAATGGGTGACCGCGTTACATAGATATTTAATATTTACTTCCACATTGCGACTGCTATCTTGATTATGCTATATCAAATATTAGGTTATGTTTTGCACTGGAAAGCTATCGCATATAAGGCGTTTCAATTCGACCCTATACGCAGCTCACGTAAATACAGCTCGTCGTGCAACAGAGTGTTAAATGCGGAAGACATTGTCTTAAAGCATATAATCTCATACTCAATACAACTTAATTTCGTGTTTGTGATCTTGAATGTTTTCGTGTTTCCTGTTCTTGAATACGAATCCAGATCACAGCAGACTGTTAATAATGTCCAAACTATAGTGTAAACACTGGTTACGGAAATCTCTCTTGTAATTGAAACAATTTTAGACCCGCTATTTATTCGGTTAAATTAAAACAATATACATTTTTTGTTAACCTCTTGTACGGTAGCCTAGCAGTGAACACTTATCATTGATCAAAGCCGAATATTCACAGGATATCTTCGAATTATTAGGGAGAATGAAACCAGCATCCTTAACCTTAGTTAGCCCGGGCGACTTGGGTCACATTTATTTTCATTACCCCCTTTGTGTACAGGTCTGAAACTTTACATACCATATATTTGGCTCTACAAGAACATGTAATTTATATCCGAGATGGCCTTGAACGATTATCCGTTTTTTCATATTTTTTTCTATATTTTCTCTCACAATCTAAATTCATATCATACAGAATCGTTAATTTTGGTAAAATAAACTACTTTTGTGCCATTTTAGACAAGACAAATTCGAAAAAAACCTGAACAGAAATAACGCTAAACACGACCTTTTGAGGAAACCTTGTGACTCGCCATTTGAATTGTTCCATCATCGTACCCAACTAGGATTTTGCAAATAGTCTCAAAACTACACCAACAAGACGCGGAAAAGTCCGAATTACAACACATATAAGGGAAGTGGGAAGAGATGCCGATATACTGACAAAGCCACATGACTTCACAGTATAGTCTTCTGAGTAACCTATTCTAAAGCACATATCAAGAATCTAACGATTCGTGTCATGTGTTGTATCTCAGGTACGATTTTATTGTACCTGTTCATGTGGCAACTTGGGTGAATAAATGGATGTGAAAAAATCACGGATTTCCATATGAACCACTCAACCAAATCATTATTCTAATTATAGATCACTTTTGATTACCACTGCTGGAGCACATGGTCCACACGAAGTGTGGTGTGCTCAATAGTAGCTAAGCTGTTATTTATTTAAGAGGAATTATTTTGTCAGTACGTCAATATATGATGGATCGCGGGAAATTACGTTACTAGGTGGGATATACATATACAGACTGGAAGATTATCCTCTTTAAGCTGATGTCCATGGGAGGACGTCCAGCTATAACCTTTCAAGATGCAAAGATGGAATCAATACGTAAGACGATTGGATCGGATGCTGCATCATGCTTCACATATGCTGAAGGCACGATCTAACGAGGATGTAATTGTTTGCCTGCGAATGATCTCCAATACTTTTTTTTCGTCAAGGAAGACTGGCCGTGGGTTGGTAATAATGCCAACCGGTAAATCTGTGCCATTATACGTGGTGAGAATTCTTGGACAACCATAGCTCAAAGAAAACGAAGCAAAAATATACAACAGCTTCGACATAATAAATCTCAAAATATTAGGAAATTTCAAAGGGGTTTCTGTTATGAATACCGAGTATCCATTACGATTACCCACTGATTTGAGGATACAATATTATATTAAAAAAACTCTCGTGAGGTCTATCGCGAAAGGACAATTAGCTGCTAGAGAGGACACGGATATCCGCAACTGCTCTTGAAGAAAGACAAGCGCCATCCTCACTTCAATTCGTCGATACTGTGTAAACATACTTTTTCCACCTAAGGACATTGAAATACAACAATTATTTTTCACAAAACAGAAAATCGGGATACCATTGATTTAGTATGGATTTCAATACAAGTTAAGTACATGTTACTTAATGGAACTGTTGTTTGAATTCTGTCCAAAGAAAATGAGATACGGAAGAGGGTTGTCCATTGAAGAAATTTACTGCCGAAATGAAAGAAGAAACAATCCTATCAACCACGAATAATGTGGGTCGAACAGGATAAATGGGGGGTAAATAGCTTTACTATATGGACTTCTTCATCTGCATTGGGAATTATTTCCCCCGGCTGCTCGCTTTAACGGCCGTCAAAGTCCATGGAATAATACCAAAATTGGATTACTGTGTTCCCAAAGGAGATCGTCCTACATGCTGCAATCAGACTGTCGATATCATCATGGTGGTTTATAACTTACCATGAACAAAATCCATTACCAGCCTAAAAATTTCTCTCCTAACGTATCATAAACTCATATGTGCGCTGAGCGAGAGATTATGGTGAAGCGGTTCCCCGTGCTGCTCATAATTGTTGAAATTTCGACTATCTCCCTATCATAGTTTCGCTTCAGTAATCAATATTTACGATAACCTTTCTAACGGATCGTGCATAATTTTTTCCGTTTTATTTCGGCCTTTTTTGCACCATGTATAGGCAATAAACCACACACATCGACTACAATAATATCGTTCGCATGTACGGCATATTTCTCTTTGTTCATATTCATTGCCAAAATCCACCACGAGAAGAATTACTTGAGTCGTTTTTCGATCATATGAAAGGATATATTCAAGTTGGTTTTCATCGTCTCTGTAGCATGTTAATGAAGTATCTACATAATCATATGGATCGTGTTGTATGTAATGTGTGTCACGTAGAAATCCCTTTGGATAGACGCACGAACTTTACGACGTATTTGATATCATAGTGAGGTACTTCAGACAAGATAAATGTTTTTCGACATATTTGCCGAGAAGCATATCAAATATTAACCCTACCTTGCCGGGGGGGTCAGAAATGGCCTCCCTACCAAACTTTCTGCGCTATCTCCGGAACGACATAGCATGGAGAGCTGAAACTCCTTGACCTTGTAGTTTATCATATTGGGGTCATTTCGAACAAATTTGCATAACCCCCCGGGCAGAGAATCATGGGTAAATTCAAAATGGCGGCCACGTGGGATACCAGAAAAATGAAGTTTTTTTCCATATTTCTTCAAAATATCTGCTTTTCCGTGATGAAAAGTGGACAAAAACTATTTTATTTCACATCACATTAATTTTGACGAATTTATCATGCAGTTTTTGCTTAGAATTTGCATAAATAAAAAAAATCGAAAAATCCGACCGAAAAATCGACCAAAAAATGCCTTTTTTAAAAATGACATCACTCTGACGTCATCAAAGCAGTCATCTTGGATTATTTCACATTTTCTGGTAGAGCTTGACCCAAGGGTATAGTGTGGTAAGTTTCAGCTCCCTAGCTCAAGGGGTAAGGAAAATAATTAGTGGGAGGCCCACAGGCCAGGACAGGTCCCAAAAAGTCCAGGCCAGATAGGGTTAATTGGATTTAATCTGTCATCTATTTGCGAGTCGACAGTTCCAAGATCTTTTTAAACCCTAGTACCTCTATCGAAAGGCGTAGAAGAGCAGACGTGTAATCGGAAGCTATGGATACATATGTATACATCCTCAGCAACCAGCAACATAATATACCTAAATATGCAAAAACTGAGTTAAATCGCTTGTCTACAGATTTGTAAACGTGACTATTTGTTAATATGCGGTGTGCAATGCATATATAGTGCGTTAGTTTTATGATATCATGAGTATTGTGTTGTCGTGATCCTGTATGATATCATGAGTAAGGTGGTGTGCTGGCCGCACTTTACATCGCGATATCGGTGTAATGACCTCTTTTATATTATGAGCATAATAATGTAATGACCTTCCTTGATATCACGAGCATATTGATGCAATTACCGTGTATGTCATTAGTTCAAATTCCTTCTACGATATCATGAGTATAAAGAGAATGATTAGGATAATGTAACGACATCGAATGATATCATTAGTAATTTAGTATACTGAGCTCATTTCATATGACGATTATAATGCTGCAATGATGTTGTATGGTAGCATTAATAGAATGATTGAAATATGTGTGTATATTTCGAATATCATCTGACTGTCGACCATTTTCCATCGCTTAAGTAATGATGATCACTTTCGTTGCCCAATCTGTTGAATCTCAATCTCTCATAGTTTTCTAATATTACACCACTGTCAATGGCGAACGCCGAATAAACATCACTCTGCGGACCTTTTAGGGCCAGCATTTGTCCGAGGACGACCTTCCAAATTACCAGAAGATTTTAGGTCTTCGAGGACACTGCGTTAATATATAACGCGAGCTGTTTGTAAAACTGTTTACAACTGTTTTTTTAATTAATCTTTTCTGGAGCTCCCAGAGTGAGAGTTTTGTTGTGAGACTCCCTAGGTGGGAGCCTATAATAATTTTTTCCCCATTTCTCTGGTGCTATGGCAAACAAACTGTTTGAGAGGCCACTCAGCCTAAAACTTTTAGGACTGGAAGCTGCTAAGCCGATTGATATTTGTCGTGCTTTAAAAGAGTGTCGGATCAGGACCGAAAGTCCTTCTTGGATTAGTGCAGGTTATTTGGATTGTGACACTAACAAATAAACAGGCCAGACATGTTCTCTCAAACAGTATCTTGGATTTTCAGGGCAGTATGATTTCTTGGATGAGATTGCACTCTTGTACTTGTCAAAATAAAATGCCCTGTTGAGATGCCACACATTGACAATAAACATACTTTTGAGAAATATGGTGAAGTTCATTGCATTGCTGACGAGCACTATACCTTTGACACAGATTAGAAAACTGGGATTAGGATAGTGTGGATGTCTGGCATCAAAACCACTATTCCCTCTACAACTATGCTTGGCGATTTCAGACTTCCTGTTTGGTATAAATGTCAGGTCAAGACCTTTTTTACACCCGCGGAAATGAAAATCACATGTATTGGGATTGTCCATTTAAGGGTAAATGCCTGAGTTGTGGTCAGACAGGACACATAAAACGGGGATGAAAAACAGAAGGCCGACTGACAGAAATAACTAGATTGCTTCACATTAGCAAACTGGCATTCAATCCAATACAGGGAAGAAGTCTCCAGTTATGGAAAAAAAACCCGTTGTGGAGAACTGTCCGAATGAAACCACAGTCGGTCGAACAATCTGAAAGCGTTGGTGATAGGACCGGAAAGCAAGCCCTCCAAGAGAAATTCTAGGCTTAGGCAAAGGAAAGCGAAAAAAACATAGGGAAAATGGGAAATGCACCCAACAGCTCAAACAAAAAAATGATCCAAAGTAGAGAACGATAGTGTTGTCCAGGACAATCAAATACTCAGCACAGATACTACTATTCTCGGTGTAAGCGACGGTCGTTGCATTCAGATGCTGATGTGGAAACTGAGCTCACCAAAGATGATGCTAGAAATGAGCTACCCTTAGTAGATGAAAAAGGAGGTGAAGATGAAGAGATTAGTTCTACACCTGTGCATTCTGACGGTAAATTGAACTTCACCCAGATGATGATGTGATTACTGAGCTAACCCAAGATGACGCTAGCAATGAGCTAGCATGATTAGACGCACTGTGCTTTCTTGTGGTAACTTCAACTTCACCCAGCTGCTGATCTGGTTGCTGGGCTCACCAACGATAGTATCAGTGAGATTCCTTCGAAGAAATGATACGGATATCAATAACTGCTATTGAGCAGTGACTAGGCCCATCACCATTCATCTTCACCTTTACTGCGTGCACACAATTTTTTCATCTAACGTTCAAAACAGCATCATGATTGACGAAAGTGTCCTACATGAGACTGATTTCCCACCAACAGAAAATCCAGTTCACTTCTCAGTTAGTATAGATTTCAATACATGCTCAGTATAAGAAGATGATAAACTAGAGATGGCTCTACAATGAATTAGCTCTGAATATATCTGCGATATCTGCTGTGGAGTCCGTATTTATCGCAGGCTTGCATTCGACGGGAAAGTGCTAAACAAAACGAGGTGTATTTTTGGTGGGGCAGTTGCTGATGTGGCATTAAGAAACCAAGAATTACATCTTGTTCCTTCATCTCACGGTCACGATCCTCACGCATGATAAGCAGTTGTGTTAATCACAGAAGTGATGGATAAAAACAGTCAATGCTCGATAGGCTCATGGCACGATCTATCCGATCACACAGATATGATGAAAGTTGATATTTGCCTCGGTCGTTATCTTTGACCATATCACTGAAGAATCCTTGCGCAAGCCTTTTTGATCTAAACCCTTCGAATCATGCGGGTATTGCCTCCAATCGATGGAAAGGTCACGAACTTGCATTTATAGTCAATTAAAGAAGCTTGTCCGCTTCTCAGTCAAAATGAATGCACCGCCATATGAATTGTGTTGAAAGTTAATATTCTCTATTAACCTTACCATGCCTGGGAGGAGGGGGGGGGGGGCATTGTGGCACCCTTACCGGAACAACAACAACACTGGAGAGCTGTCAAACCTTTGTAGTTTATCATATTGTATACCTCCCCGTGCAGAGGATCATGAGAAAATCCAAAATGGTGACCCTATGGTGTACCAGAAATGTGACGTTTTCGTCATTTTTTTTCAAAATTCATGATTTTTTTCGAGGAAAAGGGGGCAAAATCAGACTGTTATTTAATTATTAATCTTGCGGTTTTCGCGAAGGAAAGACCAATACAAACAATTCGAAAATTTTGACCGAGAAGTTCACAAAACTTTGTTGATAATGACGTCACTGTGACGTCATCATGGAGACCATCTTGTTTTTTTTTACATTTTCCTGTATGACATGGCCTAAGGGTATAGTATGGTAAGTTTCAGCCTATAGCCCAAGGGGTAAAATCATATTTTGGAGAGTTCACATGCCCCCTCTCCCCAAGGACGGGACAGGTCCCAAATTGCGTTTTTGGCACAACCAATTTACATGAATACCCTACTTTACTCCGCACTTAACAAATCGGATTTATGTTATAACACGAAGCGTCCTACGAATTTCCCGGTCAAATCAAATTCCGCTCTAAGTTTTCAATTATCATCAAATTTCTAGAAACAGCTTATTTGATAAACTCAATACAACGCTCTCTACTAGCATGTATATTAGGCTCGTCATGAGATTCTTTGTATTTCAAGTAGTATGTCAAACAATGACAGGAAGAGAAGATACTTTAATATTAATTCATCATGGTCACCGGCCATCTACTAACACGCAAATGCGTTATCAATGTGAGTGTGAACATATTCCTGCAAGCTCAATCTTGTTATATATTTGAATATAGTATATTGAATCATATGCACACTGTCCTTATTACAGTTTATGGTAGTTCATTTCTCTCTTTTCGAGTACCAAACGTGGCATGTCAGTCTAGTATATGTACTTCTTGGATAGGGCTATTACATCATCGCTCTGAAATATTTGAATCCGTGTGGTCGTGTCATTCAGGATTTTCCACATGAAGAGCTACAATAAAAGCGTAGCTGGGACACATCATCACACGGATCACATTTGGTTCTTGGGGTGCAGAAATATGCATCTTAATGCTGCATTTAATTTGGAATGAACATTTTCAGAAACTCTGTGATTGGTTGGATTTTCTCCCAATTTTCTTCACAAGCCAATGAATATGCCGGATTTCCATTTGAAAATTTGAATTTTCCAATCAGATTTGTTCAAACTGGAAAATATTCAGTGTTGCAGTATTGTTCTATACAACTCTTTGTGTCTTTGCGAAGGGTCTTATATTGATATGACGAAGACATGTTAAGCATCGTGTCTTGAGATGTCACAGTAGGATGAAATCACATTATAATAAAAGATACAGTCAAATCCGAAATTCTACCTTTCCCTGTCGTCCACGAAAAAATTTCCACCCCAATAATAGAGACTTTGTACGTGCGACAGTTATCATAAGTGGAAGAAGTCTGTTGAATTTCGAGTGAAGGCAATCACCTTTCTTTTGCATCTCGGAATGCTCTGCCCTTTTATATCGTATTCAACATATTCAACATCGGCACAGGAGCACCGCAAGCGTTGCAAAAGAGGTTGGCAAGGAAGACCTCAAAGAATTGGAGCAAGTTTGATACATATACATTCATTCAAAATTTGCACACCGTCCAAAGTCATTCATGCGTACACCGTCCAATGCCATATTGATCAAGTATAAACTGGACAATAAGGTGTGTACTCGGCCGTTGGATTGATATGTTCTCAGTTTGTATTCGGGGGCACGATTAAAAGATTCACTCCACTTCAACTTGTCAATCGTCGAGTACGAAAGTGGAGGTCTAACCGAGTTTGCTGCTGAAATTGCCCCTTATTTACTCATCGTGGAGACTCTCTGGGCTATTTATACACCACCGGAACATCGAAGGTGGTGATTTGTAGGTCCAGGCAAACCGAAACCGTTCAAAAGCCATTCTCAATTATGGTAGCGAACAATAATCAGCTGCAATTATGGAAATGGCAACGCACGCAATAGCTGGAGGGACAGGAGAACATTACGAGTCAAACACTTCACAAGATGGATGATATAGCGTCAGTCGGCTAATCAAGTGATCATATTATTCATAAAAAACCTGCAAAAGGTCAAGAAGTTTAGACAAGTCGATATCGATCGACACAATACTTTGTCAAGTTCTGCCTTCTTCACCCTGCGGTACTCGTGTTGATACCCATTGATGGAGTCAGCAATAATATTTTATTCCAGACTATATTTCGTACAATGCTGAACAATATTATTGACATATCTCGTGGTGAATGGATCACGATCGTACTACTTGTGTTATGTACAGGAATGAGGCAGAGCTAATTATGCAAAATTTTATTCCAAGTTGCGTACATGCATTTGTAAATATTTTATTTTTGTAAGAATTATTGGCTAAAACCAAACTCCGATGGTGTTTTCCGAGCAATACATTCCGCTGCAATCGTTTCGTATAGCACATTACGTGTTCTCCGGCAACCTCTTGGGCATTCAACTCGATTCAGTTTCAAATAAATGTTGTGTTTTAGTTTCAACTCAGTATCAACTATAACTATATTACGGACTAAAGCATTGCGTGAGATAAAACGTTGTCCAATACGAAAGAGAAAGTAATATTACAACACGCTCAAAGCTTCAATGCGAAATCGCTCTGCCACGTCGACATGATGAAAAGGCTGGAAACAGGAAACGACGTAGTTTCTTGCAGGTTGGTCGGGCTGTGTTTTACGAAATTGACGATGTAGACATCTACTACGATGCAAGATTCATCCAATTTTGCAAGCGATCGGCAACGGAAGCCTTCTGAACCTAGTAAAGTGGTGGATGTGTTGTGGACAATCACTCACAGCCCACAAGTTTCGAAGCTCTATTTTTGATGGAGGAGTAACCAATGGTCTAAACCAAACGATTCGCTCTTGATGAATCCTTCTCCGACCTTCGTGTGCGACTTCGATACAGGTCTCTCCCCATGTAAATTACTCTATCTGTTTCTCTAAACCTAGTCGAAAACATTGTGGAATTGTGCATGGCAGTGAAATACAATAGCACGTGAATCGGTCTCATAATCACCGCTCTCAGAATGCTATATGCACCATGGTGGATATCTTGAGCCATGTCTTCACTGGCCAAAGTAGCCCCGTATTTTGTATTGTTGCACGCGTGTGTTCCATTGTTGTTGCTTTGCGAGGTTATTCGTTCATCCTTCTTTAACAAAATATACTCAGTTAAAATCTACGCAATAAATTTTCAATTGTGTATAGCGTGGCATCTAATGGAAAAGCTACGACTCATCAATGACCATATATCGCAGTGTTAATATTTCAGATATTTATGAGCACCACGAGTTAATGTGGAGGACGGAAAAAAACGTTACGAAAGGCGGTAGACGGGCAGATATTACTTCTTCTTAACGGGACTTTTATAGATAACATGACCACAGAGACAGGAACTGCACATGAAAAATGTATTATCGGTAAGTCATTAATATCGTATTGGGATAGATGTTTCACCTATCAATCCTGTGTAGGACATTTTCGGAAGAAGGTGTTTCTTGGATTGGAGATTGGCAAAGTTGCTCAATAATGCATATATATCTGTTATACATAATCATACAATTATCTCGAGTTAGCTGTTACCACAACCGATGGTATCTTTAGTACTACATGGTCTACCAACAGCAAATGACTTAAAGATAGCATTCTCGTAAGCAAGGGGTACTGTACCATATATTGATTTTTTTCATTTTCCCGATCACGACTTGATATATTTCATTCGAACTGTACGTTTTGAACGAGAAAACAATCGCATAAGAGACACTCTAATTCGACACTTGTCTCTACGTTTTAAAGCAAGTCGTTGCGCAACAGAATCTAGGGTTATTTGTTTTGAACTGAACTATCGTGCTTATTCGGGAATACTAATGTAAGTTTAATATTGTCCAAACGTTTGGAATGGGTGACCGCGATACATATTTATTTATTATATACTTCCACATTGCGAATGCTATCTTGACAGTGCTATATCAAATACTAGGTTATGTGTTGAACTGGGAAAGCTATCGCCTACGAGGCGCTCCAATTCGACCCTTGTCTCACGTTTACACCGGTCGTCGTGTACCAGAATGTTAAATGCGGAAGAAATGACCTTAAAACATTTTATCTCATACTAAAGTCGACTTATCGTAGTCATTATATATTGGAATATGAATACACATCGTAGCAGACGCTTAACCCTAACTGGCCTGGGCGATTTGGGGTGTACCGCAGTCTGCGGGGGGGGGGGAGGCGGAAAGTACCCCCTCTATATTTTCGCTATCGCTAAGGCTAATGGGCTGAAACTTGCCACACTATATCTTTGGGTCAAGTCCTACAAGCAAATGTAAAAAAATCGAAGATGGCCGCCATGATGACGTCACTGTGACGTTACTTCCAAAAGTGCGTTTTTGGACGATTTTTCGGTCAGAATTTTCGAACGTTCTATTTTTGTTTTTTCTTCGCCAGAACTGCATGATGAATTAGTAAAAAAATAATCTGATATGAAATAAAATAAGTTTCGCCAACTTTTTCATACAGAAAAGCAAAAATCTTGAAGAAATATGACGAAAACATCACTTTTCTGGTACCTCACATAGCCGCCATTTTGAATTTACCCATAATGCTCTGCTCGGGGGGTCATGCAAATAGGCTGAAAATGACCTCAATATGATAATCGAAAAAGTCATGGAGTTTTAGCTCTCAATTTGTTTGTCGTTCAGGAGATAGAAGAGAGAAAACCAACGGGCGGGGTGTAAAGTCTCCCCCCCCCCAGGCCAGGTAGGGTTAATAATGTTCAAACAGTCAATGAAAACATGAACATGATAAACATTTTAGGTAAGAATAAGTTTTATTATTCAGTCTCCCACCCGGTTGGTTCTGTGGACAATTTAACATTATAACCTATTTGAGTTTTACGGAACTATACAATCTCCATATCTGACTAGCTATCTAAAGACTATTAGACTAGCTATTTATTCAGTTTAATTAAAACAATAGACTGATGGACATTTTCTTTTTCTAACCTCTTGTACAGCAGCCTAGTTGTGAACAGTTATGAATAATCAGAGCAGTCACCGATATTTTCTGGAATTGGTTTCTAAATTATGTTTTAATACCTTCGAATTATTGGAGAACCCAACATTCTTAGCCTTACATGACCTTGGCTATTTTGCCCCTATTTATTTTCTTTACCTCTTCGGGTAGTGGTCCATACTATATATTTGGGTCAAGTAAGATAAATCCAAGGTGGCCTCTATGACGGGACGTCATCTTGTCGGAAGGCACTTTTGGCTGCAAATCTTTTTGAACGATTATCCGGATTTTTTTGATTTTTCTCTATTTTCTCTCAAAATCTAATACGATAGAGAATCATTATATTGGAAAAATAAATTACTTTTGTGCTAAATTTTTCAGGCAAGAAAATCGAAAAATGAACAGAAAGGGCCGAAAACACGAGATTTTGGGGACACCTCGTGGGCGCCATTTGAACTGCCCCATGATTCTATGCACCTATCACGGAGTATTATATCTGAATTCAGCCCCATGTAAATCCCATGCGAATTTGAAACTACATTTTTAGCCAATCAGGTGGCTAGCTTGTTGAAATCACACCCACAGTAATTACACGCGGTAGCACGTGGACTAATATATATACACAGTATCCGGAAACAGTATCCAAATACGGCATCATTTCAAGACATCAACCGTGAGGATCAAAGATTTTACTCCCGCTGAAAAGTCTGGCTTTGTTAGGGGGTAGAAAATATCAAAAGATTGTGCCGCGCGAAGATGTTAAAATCCGTGAAGCAAACGTCAATCATTATCACAGAGAAGAGTAAAAAATGGTCGTGATTGGCTCATTATGAGATCTCGCAGAATATCGGCGAACATTTCGCACGAAGTTTTCATAGCGTTACATCTAGATTGTAGTCCCCTGATTTACCATCTTGGTTTACCTAGATTGTGCACCTACATGTTGTATTATTGTACATGTTGTAATATTCTCAAACCTACGCAAATAGGATTCACGGAAAAGTCAGAATACCTAGATGTGTAAAATTCACGGATTTCCGTATAAACCACTCAACCGATATAGATCGCTTTTTGATTAACACTGCTGAAGTACATGGTCTAACGAGGTGATGTGCTCAATAGTAGCTAAGTGTCAGTACGTCAATATATGACGGACAGCAGAAAATAACGTTACAAGGTAGCATATACATATAGAGATTGCAAGACTATCCTCTTGAATCTGATGTCCATGGGAAGACTTCCAGCTATAAACCTTTCAAGGGGCAAAGATGGAATCGATACGGAAAACGATTGCATCGGATGCTGCACCATGCTTCACCATAGACTGGTCATAGGCACGATCTTACGAGGATGTAATTTTTTGCCTGCAAATGATCTCGAATATTTTTTTCTTCACGGAAGACAGATCGTGGGTTGTTAATGTCTTCCGAGATATCTATGTCGTTATATGGACTGAGAATTATTGGACAACCATAGCTCAAACAAATTAGAATAAAAAATATACGGCGGCTTCGACATATTAAATCTCAAAATATAGGGGTTTCTGTTATGAATATCGAGTATCCTTCACGATTGCCCATTAATTTGAGCATACAATATAATATTAAAAACTCTCGTGAAGAAGGACACGGATATCAGCAACTGCTCTTGAACAAAGACAAGCTTCATCCTCACTCCACCTTACTGATACTGGGGAAACACACTTTTTTTCTATCTAACGACACTGGGATACAACGTTGATTTCTCGCAAATCCGAAAATCCGGTTACTATTGATTTAATATGGATTACAATACAAGTTCAGTATACGTTACCTATGGAACTATTGTTTAAATTCTGTTCAAAGAAAGATGAGGAACGAGGCATGAATGTCCATTGTGGAACTTTACTGCCGAAGCGAAAGAAGAAACAATCCTATCAACCACGAATGATGTGGGTCGAACAGGATAAAACGGAGAGCAAATGGCTTTACTATATGGCATTCTTCAGCTGCATTTGGAATTACTTTCCCCGGCTGCTCGCTTTAACGGCCTTGGAAGTCCATGGAATAATACGAAAATTGGATTACTGTGTTCCCAAGGAGATAGTCGTTATGGTGGCTCATAAGGGGTCACGTCCAATTAATCGAGGCACTTTCTCGATGGCTTCGAGATGGAACGAGAAATTTCTCGGCTGAAACCGGGAGGGCAGAACCGGGACCCCTGGCGACGACGTCTCCCGGTTTGCTCCCGGTTCTATCTCGATCGAAACGTCCCGGTTTTCGAGATGGACACGAAATTGATCGGTAATCTCGAAGGGGGTCCCGGTTTGTATATGTACGCGTTTGTTGCACTTCAATTGGTCGTTTCTTAGCTTCTCAGGCGATCAGATTGTTATGCGGGTAAAATAGTTTGGGGGGCGATCGTCGTATAAGCATATCGCAACCTAAAATACAATCCCGACAACTGATTGTTTTGTTTTTTTTCATGTTATTAAATGTTTAATCGATATATCCATTATATGATGTTTCCTGAACCTAATTGAAAGAAAACGTTTCATTTATCTATATAAATTAAGAATATAAAATTGAATGATTTTCTCACACATTGATTGTATATCTGATTATTATTCGACGCGAAATAAATGACAAATCAACTGGATATAATCTGAATAATAATGATAGTGAAGTATGCGATAATTATTGTTCCACAATATTGTTTTGAAACGAAACATGGATCGTTTCAACCGAAAAATGAAGTGTGACCGGTGTTTTAGTGAGTAATTCAAAACATAATTTTGTATTATTCATTGCAGATTCCACTTTACTGAGAATTACTGTCTTGAGATACAGTTCGTGTAAGGAGATTGTACAGTTATATCAACAAAGTTTATTTTTGATATAAGTTTGCCTGGTAGAGGTTAATAATGACAATAATGACAATCGGAACTAGAGGTGTTGATAATTCACACCACAGTCGGTACGCGGAAACCGTCGGCTTGTAACAACAGCGAATATAGAGAGGGGTTAATTACTTTCAAAGAAAAACTAGGAAAAATACTTTTGGCGGGGATTAATAAGATATTTCCGTTCTATTATTTATTGCTAGTTTCATGTGTCTAGCAAATTAACTAATTAATGGAAGTAATTAGCGCCCAATTAGGCTTTAAATCAACGTTCTTGTACATTTTACAACAACAATACCACGTGTTGTCAGTGTGAAAAGCTTATATGGAATGCTCAAACACTTCGATCGCGCGTTTGGTCATATTATCCGGTGTCCAATGCATTACCGGCCGCTCCTGTGGTGTTTAAAGCTGCTGTATTTCTGAAAACCGGGGAAACCATTGAAGAAACCAGGTACAATAATTATTCAAGTCACGATCCTATCAAATAAGTAATATCAACGAAAATCTCCCGTTCTGATATACCTTCAGAACAAAAACATGGAATTTTATTCCAGACTTGTAGAATTTAGTTCAATTCGCAGTACCTGGACATATCTCATAAAGTGATTTGAATTCTAAAGCAAGTTCGAAATAATTTACAGTGAATAATATTGAGCGAAATTATGTAATTCAATTTGTGATGTTTTATTCCTTTCCGTGCGTAAAAATTGCGCTGTCAGAGCAAGTATGCGACTACAGATCTCTAGACGGAATAACAAAATAATGTTAAAAGAATCATGTTTACTTTACTTCATTATCCATGGCTTAATGCATATGTGCTCGCCGAGATTAGTCTCGGTGCCACAGAGAAGTAAATATAGAGTGAGCATACGCCTTCCGAATGGTTCAAACCTTCATTTGAAGGCATCTCGATTCCATTCTCGAAGCAAGTCGATTTATTTCGAGGGGGTTCGAGATGGACTTTTACTTCGAGAGAAAACCGGGAGCAAACCGGGACGACAATCGATAGAGATAAACCCTTGGAGACGAGATATTTATCGGTTTTACTCGTTTATCGAGAAACCGTCTCGATCGATTGGACGTGACCCCTAACATATCATAAAGAAAATCCATTACCAGCCTAGAGATTTTCTCTCCTTACGTTTCGTAAACTCATATAAGTGTAATGAGCTGTACTAGAGATTACGGTGGAAAGCTTCCCTGTTCAGCTCATTGTAGGAACTTCCACTATCTCTGCATCAGTGTCGCTTCAGCAATCAGTATTTATTATGACCTTTCTAAGGGATCGGGCGTAATGCTTTTTTGTTTTATTTCGGCCTTGTTTGTATCGTATGTAGGCAATAAACCACGCATATTGCCTACAATAATAATATGTATACCATATTTCTCTTTGTTCATATTCATTACCAAAAACCACTACGAGAAGATTTACTTAAGTCATTTATAGACGAAAAAATGATATGTCCAAGAGGATTTTCATCGTTCAAGCTAAAAATAGTTTTTGTATGAAGGTGTAGTGGTGTAGTAGCATGTTAATGAAGTATCGACATAAGCATATAGATCGTGCTGTTTGTAATTACGTTTGTAATTACGTAGTCACGTAGAAATCTCTTTGGATAGAC
Source organism: Hanleya hanleyi (assembly GCA_036873755.1). NCBI lineage: Eukaryota > Metazoa > Mollusca > Polyplacophora > Lepidopleurida > Hanleyidae > Hanleya > Hanleya hanleyi. Next base: position 25,877 of record JAVTVY010015726.1, on the reverse strand, counting down.
GCATGAACTTTGTGACATTTTTGGTATCATTGCGAGGTACTTCAGACAAGATCACCGCTTTATAAACTATTTGCGGAGCAGCACATGAGATACCTCTCACATATCCAATATGAATTGGATTTGATCTGTCATCATCTAGTCGACAGTTTCGAGGTCGTTTTAAAAACTTAGTACCTCGATCGATAAGCGTAGAAGCGTAGACAAGTAATCGGAAGCCGTAGAACGAACCATATACCTGTATGACAGTCATGGATACATCTTTTGCAACCAGTATATACTTTAGGTCGATATTCTGTCGTCGCTTTTTCCAGATGCTATAAAAATAGCCCAAACTTTCGCAATCCGTACCAACGATTTCGAAAAACAATTATCTGAAATACCTTCTTGCAGGCGCTTTCAAAAACAGATTATTTCAGAGCCTGTTCCTTCTCATTCACCAAACGCTATATAGACGACACATCTTGCTGTGGATAATCGCTGTATAAATGACGCAGTGAAGGATATATATCCACTTTCACTGGATTTGAAGGAAACAAAAGATGGTCCTAGCTGCGCAACTTATTCAAACCTACATCTCAATAAAAATGAACCGGGCCTTGCATATGGCCTATGCAGATCTCGCCTAGTAGCATTTGCTAGATCCTATGTTAACCCTATCAGGAATTGGGGGGACAAAATGGCCACCCTACCAAACTCTGGAACGACAGAAAAAATGCAAAGCTGAAACTCGGTGACTTTATAGTGTATCATACTGGGATCATGTTGAGCCTATTTGCATAACCCCCCCGACCAGTGGGTCATGGGTAAAGAGGCCGGCCAAGTGGGGTATCAGAAACGTGATGTTTTCGTCATATTTCTTCAAAATTTCTGCTTTTCCAGATGAAAAGTGGGCAAAACTATTTTATATCACATCACATTAATATTTACTAATTTACCATGAAGGTTTTGCGAAGAAATTGTATAAATAAAAAAAAAATCGAAAAATCTGACAGGAAAATCGACAAAAATGCAGTTTTAGAAAATGACGCCACTGTGACGTCATCAAAGCGGTCTTGTTGGAATTAATAACATTTGCTGGTAGAGCTTGACCCAAGGGTATAGTGTGGTAAGTTTCAGTCCCATTGCTCAAGGGGTAAGAAAAATAATTCGCCCAACCCCCAGGCCTAGACAGGTCCCAAAAAGCCCAGGCCAGATAAGGTTACATGTGACGATTTTAAGCAACGTCAGAAAACAATATTGCAGCTATATGAACAAACGCCTTCACTCGAAGTTTATCAGATTTGGCCAAACATATCGCATGCTAATAGCAAACTACGAACGTAGTGTGCAAGATCTATGGCGGTACGTTTCGTAACTTGTGTCTAATTGCACTTAACCCCTGGTTACAGAACGTATGAACCTATGCATTTCAAGATCCTCATAGTGTTCATGTGAACCCACACAATAAAAGCGTGACTGCGATACATCATACTCCAGATAACGACTTTACAACGTACATCTATATCATTAATAATATGGATCAGCGATACGGATTGGTATTTTTGGAACATCATATGATGTCTTGCTGGCATCATTGAAAACGGTGGAGCGCATCTGTCTTGCAGTAAATTAACCTAGTTTTATGTATACTATGATTTATCCTTTTTATTTAGAGCTAATGCTATTATACGAATTAGGCCTTTGGATTATGTACGCGGAAATTCTTTTATTGACTACGATTGAATGTAGTCAGTCAGGACTAGACGCTTGAATTATCTCATCCATTTAGCCGACATGTATTCAGTAATCAGTATTATAGGCCTCAGATCCCACATTCATTATACTGCCGTCGTGCATACAAAATTTCTGCGTCAACAAACGAATGGCCTTAGGGCCAATCGATCGAGGCGGTTTCTCGATAAACGAGTAAAACCGATAAATATCTCGTCTCGAAGGGCCGTTATCTCTATCGATTGTTGTCCCGGTTTGCTCTCGGTTTTCTCTCGAAGCGCAAGACCATCTCGATCCTCCCCGAAACAACTCGACATGCTTCGAGAATGGAATCGAGATGCCATCAAATGAAAGTTTGAATCATTCGAAAGGCGTATGCTCGGTATATATACTCTGTGGCAGCGAGATTAATCTCAAAATTAGACTGACCATGAATCATTTAATATTATTTTGTTTTTCCGTCTAGAGATCTGTAGTCGCATACTTGCTCAGGCAGCGCAATTTCTCTAAACGTTGTGAATGCAAAGAAAGAAACATCGCCAATTGAAAATGTACAAGCTGGCTCATTATTATTCAGTTAGTTTGAACCTATTTTTTAGAATTTGATTCACTCTATAAGATACGTCCAGGAACTGTGAATTGAAATAAATTATGCAAGTCCATAATAAATTTAATATGTTCCTCTGAAAGTTGATCAGAATTGGAGATCTTTATCTTCAGAGATTTCCCCCGTATTGAGAATTAAAGGGACTAGGAGCGTCTGGTAATTCACTGAAACCGGAGAATATAATATAAACGCTCGATCGAGGTTTTCAGACAAACAAAATACGGTATCGTTTATAGTAAAATGTGTGTCTGAATTAGGTGGTAATTACTTGACATTATTTTGTTAATTTCCTAGACACATGAAATCAGCAATAAATATTAGAACGTGAGTACAATATCTACATGTGTAGCCCCCGCTGAAACAGTGCTGTTTCAGTTTTTTCTTTTAAAGAAATTAACCCCTCTCCCTTCGCTGTTGTTTCAAGCCGACGGGTTTTCACAGACCAACTGTGGCGTGTATTATCAACACCTCTAGTTCCGATTGCCAGTATATTATTTGAATTATATCACAAGACAACAATTCTCAATAAATGGAATCTGCAATGAATACTACCAAATTATAAAACAACTTACACACCGATGTAATACACCGGTCAAACTCTTAAAGTGGCTTTCATTTTTCGGTTGAAACGATCGATGGCGAAAACCGTGTTTTTCAACCTTTTCGCTCCATTTCTTTACATTTTACTTGCCAAAAAGGCCTTGAAAGTATTTATTTATGCAAAACTAATTATTCTATATTTTATTTGATTTTTTTTCGAGAGAAAAATCGGGACAATGAAAATTTCGAAAAATCGAACCCAAAAAGGCCGAAAAATGGCTTCCGAGAAGATGACGTCACTGTGACGTCATCATGGCGGCCATCTTGGATTGTTTTACATTTCCCGATAGAGCCTGAACGCAAGATACTGTGTGGTAAGTTTCAGCTCGCTAGCCTTAGTGGTAGACAAAATATATAGGGAGGGCACTTTCCGCCCCCTCTCCCTCCAGGCTGCGATACACCCCAAATCGCTCAGGTCAGATAGGGTTAAACGATGAATAACATTGATAACATCTCTAAAAAAAATCCGTTTTCTGGCCGCGATATACGTAGGCGACGAGCGCCTCAAACATATGGTACAAGCGCAACACTCTATTTGCCTGAGAAGTTAAGATAGGCCAAATTAACGGCAACAAAACACGGCCATATTGAAACCGGGACCCCCTTCGAGATTACCGATCAATTTCATAACAATCTCCAAAACCGGGATGTTTCGATCGAGATAGAACCGGGAGCAAACCGGGAGACGTCGTCAGGGGTCCCGGTTCTGCCCTCCAGGTTTCAGTTGAAAAATTTCTCGATCCATCTCGAAGGCATCGAGAAAGTGCCTCGATTAATTGGACGCGACCCCTTATTTAGTACGTCATTTAAGCATCAATTCCAAATATGTATGAAATGAAAATCAAAACAAAGCACAAGATGGTCTCCTGCAGTCCACAGTTTTCAATGATAACGGCAAGACATAAAGATTGCATAGAAATCTTATCACCGACCAGTTTTCTTCATCCAAATTAATTTTCAAGCCTTTTTCTTGAGTATGACACGCTAAATTCATTGTGATCATCATGGGGGTTTAAAATACTTGACTACCAAATGACCCCTAGTCCCGGTGTGAAAGAAATGGTGGTCTCTCAGATATGAGTGTCCGCTTGCTATGATTTAACCCAGCCCGGGCAATGACATCTGAAATGGGTCACTTGGATATCAGAGCCCGCTCTGGGTAAAGCATAGGAGACCGGACACTGGGACCACCGTTGCTTTTACACCGGGTTAAGCGAACAAGTCATGAAACGTAGCACCAAAGATCTTGCACGATCATAATTTGTCATCAGTGTCGGATAATGATCAGAAAATTTGAGATACATGGGATATCGTAAACCGAATGTTCGTAAGGATAAAATGTACCTCAGCTTTTCCGGGTATGTAAATATGCGACCAAACTATGGGCTCTCGTTCAAGTCTGGATATCACAATGGTAGTTGCATTGTCGAAACAGACTATACTCCTGGGAGATAAAAAGGTTACCCTGCATCTGATTGTGTTGAATAAATATGTTATATACTAACACAGCAATAAGAAAAAGCTTCCATCTTGGGGCGCAATTCAGAATCTTTTGAACAGACCAAAATATTTAAATAAACATAGATAATACATGTAAAACAATGCTTTTAGTGCCAAATGGGATCCCCAGATAAACTCGCAGAATTGAGCTCATGCTGAAACAGCTACTATTTGCGACAGTGTCCGAATGAGAACTATCTTATTATTTAACAAACTATTTCTTGTTTTCTGTGTATTGTTGCTTTTTACTTCTCTGTCTTACTTGCTTGTTGGATATCTGTGTATTGAATTACACAATACCTTGGTTAACAATAATGTGTAGTATGCACTAGTACATATAGGTACATACATTCAAAGACAGATCACTGCTTTGGTTCTGTCTCGTATTGTGAAAAACTTCTATGTACTGTACTGCATAATTTTCTGTATACGAGGGTTTTTGATGTAACATACTGAGGTAAATCTGTGGTTGGTAGTCACTGTGTAAAAGTAATTTTTTTTGTTAATATGCGGTGCACACTGGATATATAATAATATATAATTAGCTTTACGATATCATGAGTATTATGTTGTCGTGACCCTGTATGACATAATGAGTAAAGTGGTGGACGGATCTCATTTTATTATATCGTTGTAATGATTTTTGTTCTTATATTATGAGCATAATATATAGTATATTAGTATAGTGATTTAGTATACTGAACTCATTTGACGATGATTATGATGCAATGACATGTTATGATAATAGGAGTAAAATGATGTAATTGTTATGGTATCATGAATTAAATGAATAAAATATATACCGGTATGTATTTATTTCGAATACTGTCTGGCTGTTGACCATTTTCCATCGCCTAGGTAATGATGATCATTCTCGTTAGCCAATCTGTTAATCCTAATCTCTCGTAGTTTTCTGGTGATTCGCGACTCTCATTGACGAACGCTGAAAGAAACAGAACATCGGTCAGGACGAGTGTAATGTCCGAGGGACACATTCCTAATAACCGGAAATTGAATATTTCTATACTGGTTACCGCTCTGATGGGCATGATGTCATCCATTATATTTATTTGGTCAGCTCAAGAAATCCAATAACCTGACTGCCCTTCACACCTGTGGTCGATTTACTGTTGCTATCGATAAACGTGGACATATCTCATCCTAGAGAAAGAGCTTGTGTCCGGAACATGATAACTGATGAACAGTCTGTCACAGATTCCCAAGACGCATATATCTTGTGATCCATTAGTGAAAATTTGGCAAAGATGTACGCGAAGTAATATGTCGACACCTTGAAATGACATCCTGCAAATGACGTTATACAACCATAAATTTAAGTTTCATTGTCATTATGGAATCCACCATGTTTTTCGCGATGAATTCAACGTTTTTGCGATGCATGGAGAACACAGTGAATCATCGTACAACATGAAAGAACCTGGGTTACAAAGGTTTCTACTCAGTAATTTGCTTCACGCACGTTTCGTGACAAATAAATGTTGTGGTTTTGCAACGCCTTTTTGTGATATTTGGAGATCTTGTGGCAAAGTAAAATGACTGATTAATCTGCGTTCGGGTAATAATGCACAAACAGTTATCTTATCAGCACCCTTCAACATCATTATTTTCGTGACAAATTGTATTATTTACTTCAAACTACCTTGGTCGGCGTGTGAACGATAATATATTTCACGTCTCGTTTTCTCCCGTCTCATTAAGGTTCGGAACCATAACATCCTCCGCGTATAAGGGCCGTGAAGACAAACGTCCCATGTGGCGCTCCAAATCCAGTAAACGTCCATTATGAAAATCCGCGCCCATAAATGAAAGACATTCATGAGACACGATCAGTCTGTAATAATTACACAGGGATTATCGGAATTTCCTCATTCGTATGAAGCCCAATGCAAAGGACGTGGTACGTTTTTAGCGAGGATCTGTCTCCACTAAGGTGCAGTTGAAGTGCCCGAATTGAAATGGTACCAATGAAAGAAATATTCTGATTGGAATAAAGTACAACAATTTGTCACATGACACGCAATTCAGTGTTGACACATTGCTATTTTGTGGTTTATCAAACTGAGTCATTTTAAACCGATTTGCATAGCCTCCCGAGTAGAGAATCATGGGCAAATTAAACATGGTCATCCTGTACTCTGAAAATATTACAGTTGCTCAACACATGAAGTTTGACTAAATACACTCACTGGATTCACTACAATTACTTTACCTGTATTCCAGTGTGACACTGCCATTGATTTTACTTTACCCAATTGTTGGTGGCCGTTTGTTATGTTTGATAGTTGGTTGATATGCAAGTGGCATTCTCCAGCCTAAAGCTGTAGATCCATCTTCTGACTACAATACTTACGTTACATCTTATCAAAATTCTTGGGTACACCGAGTCTGTTCCGGAAGATCCTGATTTATTGCCAAATTTAGAAACATATATGAAGTAACATTGTGCACATTCGATTACCTTAATGTGCTACTGCATTAAAATTATATTCAGGCTTCTAGTTTTGTTCTTCCTTCAGCAGTTTACACCTTCCTTTTGCCATCCATCTTCGAATGAATTATAAATACCGATCGCATATGGCGCTCAGATTGAAAACGCTTTTGAGAAACGTTATCCCGTTTACTTATATATTCTGAATCTAATTCGCCTGACATTAAATTCTGTCAAGTTCTGCAGCTGGCCCCTGGCCCTGAGATTCACCCCTGTGCCTCATCAGTTGACCAGTTAACCAGTTAACACGAGTATATGGGAATATATCACTTACGTTTCACGGTCACTGTCAAAACACCCCAATTCGGAGATACTTCCTGACAAAACGATACATGGACGTCCTTCTTTGTCGTCATTGTTTCGTTTTGTACACGTTTTGTCTTGCACACTTCATTATCATTTCTTTTTCCGACCCGCGAAATGAAAAAGTATCTCCGTGTGATGCGATTTATAGAATATTAGGGGACGGAACATTCGTGAAAGGCATGTTGTTGAGTTTATCATTTGATTTTGAAGGTACCGTGGACTACCGCACTGTTTCACCTCAATGTGTTTTCAATGTATTTTTGTTGTACAGTAACACTATCCCCCATGCTCGCTCAATTTTGTTTTTGACGATTTGGTAATCTAGTTATACAGCAGAATACTTTCAATGTCGTTGTTTAACAGGGTGCTGAATAAAAAAAAACAAAAAAAAACAGCCAACACGATGTTTGCCTCATTCTTTATCTTTGACAGTATCTCTAAAGAATCCCCACGCTAGTCTTTTAGGTGTAGCCCTATCGAATCACGTGGGAATTACATCCACAACTATGGAAAGGTCTCGAACATTCATTTAAAGTACAATTAACGGAGCTTTTCTGCTTCTCAGTCAAAAATGGATGAATGTACCGCCATCTTAATCGTTTCTGTTAACCCTACCAGGCATGGGATGTGGGCCCTTATGGCACCCCTACCAAACTTTCTATCCTATCTCCGGAACGACAGAAACCTGAGAGCTGACACTCCGTGACTTTGTAGTTCATCATATTGGGGTCATTGTGAGCCTGTTATTTTGACAACCATGGCTAAATTTAAAACGGCGACCATGTGAGGTACTAAAAAAGTGATGTTTTCCACATTTTTCTTAAAGGAATAGACAACATTTGGCAAACGTAAACTGCGACTGAAAGAACAATCCAAACTGTGCCCAAAAATATTTTTTTCCTATTTTTGAGATTCTTTCTAACGAAGAAAAATACTCCCAAACATTGGGAAAATAACCAGATGTGTTGAATGAAGGGAGCCGCCATCTTTATGCCATCTTTATGGTTTAACCAATGAGCGGCCGAGTGATGTTCACGTGACAACTAGCTCATGACGTCAATGGGCCAGAGAGCAAACATGGCAGCAAGTGATTTTCAACTTTTTCCAAGTATCCGACGCCTTGCATTTCCTGGAGTTTTAACCTGACTGATGACAATGGCTGGCTGGGCGAAACCATGCTTTCATCTACGCTGCTCACTGCTGCTTGGGGGCAGTGTCGAGGGATACAAGAAGTGTCAGGCGTGTTCGAGCCCATTGAAGACGATCTACCGTAGAAATCGGTCGAGGATGTACAATGTATATACTGTAGAAGCCGGCCGGGTCGCGGATTTCGTTTAGTCGGCTCTGTTGTGAGATGTCCTGTTAGGAAACGATCAGACGAGCACATGTGCAAGTGCTGACATTAGCTGACAAGGATTTATTCCATAAACTTTCTCAGGTAAATTTTCTCGCACGCTAGATATTTGGGTGGGTGTTTAACGGCCGTGTCATGCTGAACAGTTTCTTTCGGTAACAGTTCAACGGTGAGAAAAATCTCCGGACAATCTTTTCCCGGAGAAATGAGCCTCCAGCTAAGTAGCTCCGGTGTAGCCTTGTTCCATACTACGTGAGAACAACGCTACGGCTGCAAGCCAGTCACCAGATCGAGTTGTTGGGAAATTGCCGTACGGGCAATATTTCCCAGACCAATTGACCATAACCAATAAAATAATTCGATTCTATGTCCACTTACCTTTCATAAAAATCCTTGTTTATGAGTGACCGTCCGTTTTTAGCTTGGCAAAGAGATCGAAACTCGGACGAGGGGGTTATACTGTCCATGTAAAACTTTTCGATGTAAAGATGGCGGCGATGTGGACAGTTTTACCCCCCCCTCGTCCAAGTTTCGATCTCTTGCCAAGCTAAAAACGGACGGTCACTCATAAACAAGGATTTTTATGAAAGGTAAGTGGACATAGAATCGAGTTATTTTATTGGTTATGGTCAATTGGTTCGGCAAATATTGCCCGTACGGCAATTTCCCAACAACTCGATCTGGTGACTGGCTTGCAGCCGTAGCGTTGTTCTCACGTAGTATGGAACAAGGCTACACCGGAGCTACCAGCTAAGCAGATTTACATGTAGTTTCGTTTTCTGGCGGAGTGCCGGTCTTTGTTGAGGCTCGATTCTTTGAATTGGTAACACAGAAATCAGAATTATTCCCAATTTCGGTTACATTAAACAATCTCAGTGAGTTACTGCCGAATTATGTTGACGCATGTTGGCGTATAGTGATCAGCTGAAAAGTATTAGCGTATAACGAAAGCATATTTTATCAGACAACTCGATGCTGTGGGGTTTTTTTTGACACTTAGACAGTCTAGACGACAGATCAACCCCGATTTCTCAACAAGGATAAGATCATTGTTAATGTACAAACATTAGCCAGTATTTACAGGGTACAGAATACAAGAATGTATAGCCACACCTGCTGACCTATTGGGCTGCGATTATTCCAGTGCATGGCAAACTGTGTTTCCTCCCAGTTCACTGCAGTGTTCTGCGGCCCAGTGACGTCACTAAACTTGCCGTAATGGCGGCGCCCTTACAAGCCACAGAATTTATCATTGACGGCTTCTTCTTCGGTTGGAAAAAATTGCAAAATTGAAATAAAAATCGTTTTGGACACTAATGGAATTGTTCTTTCATTTGCAATATACGCTTATCAAAGGTTGTCTATTCCTTTAACAATTCATGCTTTTCACACCAGACTAGTATTTTCTCATTTATCATGCAGTTTTTGCAGAGAAATCGCATACACACAAAATTGGAAAACCCTTATTGGGGAAATTCTAGAAAAACGTATCAAAACTTCTCTGTGACGTCATCATGGTGACCATTTTTTATATTTCCTAGTATAGCTTGCCCCATGGGTATAGGGATGTATATGACCAATAACTCGAATAAAAAGTCTATCAAAATCAGTTGTAGATCAAAGCTCGAACTGGTTATGGTTGATCTGCATGTGTTTACATAATAAAAACGTGTTTTCACCTCAAAATCAGAAATACACTACTTTACACCCATGCTATCCCTGAATAATGACAGACGTAAATTTATTTCTTGGACGACGGCTGAATACTGAATGAATAAAGACTTCGTTATCTGATTTCAAGTATGTCAGCGAATTAACTCGTTTTCTCAATAGTCGTCTTCAAGTTTTATTCCATTTAATTTATATGTGTTCCAGTGCGACCCCGCCGTTGACCCCCCTTCCCCAGTTGTTGGTTACCGTTTGTTATGCATGATAGTTGGTTGACATGCAAGTGGCATTCTCCAGCGTCAAACTATCGGTACTGACAGAAGAATCTCTCTGTGCGTTTTATACGTCATTTGCAATCTCCAGTCCATCTTCAGACCACAATGCTGACAATGGTTACATCTTATCAGAATTCTTCGGCACAATGTGCGGTGCCCCACATGTACTCTTGTGTTAACTGATTCAATCATTGAACACAACTACCATGGTCACGACGAACGGTAACCAGCCTTGGATGTGATAGTGATTATCCAAATTACATAGCGATACCGTGTCATCTAAATGCGCAAAAATAGTCAGTGGACGATGGTTTTATCGCTGGATTCGAAATTGATGACTCGGTTATTATATGTATCGTTCCGAATGAACGGACAGTATATCTGACAGGGACTGGACTGGCAGAGACTGATCGAGATGATGGGCCCATAGTGTCTCAAGCAAGTTCCCACAAAATGACCTCGTTGATAAAGTGTTCTTATCGGTGATGCTGTCTTATACCATAGCTATCCTATTATTTCTGCCCTGAATGGGTTGATATTGTTCGTATAAGGACAACCGATATTGTAACTATCTGTTTGATCAGGATTTATTATCGGAAGCCATTAAGCATTCTTTAGCTCTAATACATACAAGATATATGTATATCATGCATGGGATGTTTCTTTGTTTATAGAGTTGCTTGAAATTCTCATTAAACATACCTATGTGAAATTTGGCAACACAATTTTTCACCAGCATAAAGGTATTCCAATAGGTACTAATTGTGCACCCCTCTTGGCTGATCTATATATGTTCTCTTATGAATATGACTATATGCAGGCGCTTTCAAAAACCGATACATTCAAAGCCCGTTCCTTCTCATTCACCAAACGCTATATAGACGATCTTCTCGCTGTGGATACTCGCTAAAATAACACAGTGAAGGATATATACCCACCTTCACTGGATTTGAATGAAACTGCAGATAGCCCTACAGACACATCATAGTTAGACCTGTATCTCTATAAAAATGAAGCGGGCATTCTCTCTCGTCGACTTTATGACTAATCAGATGATTACAATTTCGACATCGTAAACTATCCCTTTCTGGCTATCCCTTTCTGGATAGTAATATTCCAGTGGGACCTGCATATGGCGTATACATATTTCGCCTAGTAGCATTTGCTAGATCCTTTGTTAAATGTGACGATTTTAATCAACGTTACAAAACGTTGTTGCAGAAACTTATAAAACAGGGCAATATCACCAAACGCCTCCACTCAAAGTTTCTCAAATTTGGCGATACATATCGCATGCTGATAGCAAAATACGAGCGTGACGTGCATGATCAGTGGCATTACGTTTCGTAATTTGTGTCCATTTCTGCGTAGCCAGAGGCTAGGAAACATTTGAACCCATGTGCTTCAAAATCCTTATGGTGCTCATATGAACCAACACAATCAAAGCGTGCAACGAATATTATTGATTAAGAATACTGATCAGCGATACGGATTCGATATTTTTGGAACATCATTATGCCCTGCCGGCATCATTGAAAACTGTTGACCGTTTCTCTCTTGCACGAAACTAGCCTAGGTGTATGTATGCTATGATGGTCTTTTTGAAATTGATGCTAATATTATTATATGGAATAGGTCTTTGGATTATGGACGCGGACATTTTTCAATGGACGACGGCTGATTCATGAATTACCGACCAGACGCTTGTAATTTATATTAAATATTAGACCATAGAGCTACATGTACTATTGATTCATCCGACAGTTTCACACAACACTGGGTCTGTTCCGGAAAGGTTCAGAGTTATTGCAAAATTTCGAAAGCCGGTCAAAGCTATAAACAAAATGGGGTAACGCATTTTACACATTCGATAACCTCATTGTGGTAAAGCATTGGAATTATACACAGGCTTCTACTTTTGTTTACCTTCCTTTTTGCCATCCACCTTTGAATGAATTTTATTTACTGAACGCATTTTTTACTCAGCTTGAAAACGTTCTTGATAAACGTTATCCCGTTCACTTATATATCCTGAAACTAATTCGGTTGCCATTAATTCTGCTGCTGGACCCTGGCTTTGAGATTTCCCCTGTACCAAATCAGTTGACCAAAATGTTAACACGAATATATGAGAATATAATGCGGGCGTCGCTTACGTCTCACTTCTACCGTTTCTATCTGGTGTGTTCGCAGAACTATCATATCAAACCTCTCAGTACGAGGATAATTTCTTACAAAATTCAACGCCCTCCTTCACTGAGACTGTTACCGTTTGTACGCTTTCAATTTTGCACATTTAATTACCATTTATTTCCGAGATAGAGCTGACCCGCGAAATGAAAACGAACCTCTGTGTGAGGCAATTTATAGAATATTTGGGGAATGAACATGCATAAAAAAACTTGGTTGGGTGGACTAACGCATGCGAAACTGGTTCGCATCAATGTGTTTCCAATGTGTTGCTGTTATACTATAACACTATTCCTTTTGTCCGCTCAATTCCGGGTTTTACGATTTAATAATCTAATTATACAATAGAATAAATTCACCAGAAAATCCAATGAACTACCATTGTTTAACCCCTAATCATAACTGTGTAGATCTTTGTCCTCACGTGTCCTGACATAAACAATCCTGACATGTCTGATAAAGAATTATTTTCATGTTTACCCTGCCAATTTGATTAATTGGACAGATACGAGCATTAACAAGGTTGCTTGCCGGAAATTAATATGTGTACATGTAGCTACCTGTTCGCAATTCATCCTATAAATAATGAAACCTTCCGGTATGATTTCTTAGATTCCAGAGTAGTGACGTCTTTGCTATCATATAAGATAATGCCAGTCGATCAAGTTCGTGTACGAGCGAGGTGGGGCGAGTTTGAGCAACAAAAAATATACCGGCCTATCACAATCTACGTTGATTGCGAATAGCCTTTTCCTTAGATAAGATTTGAAAAAACTTACGCCTATGTTAATTCATCCAGGAAGATTATTCTTAATCAAAGTCCTTTCGACACAACGTGGATTTCATCACATGATAGCAGATTCGCATTGCATGAGGGCCCTGTCGTCTACTATACACGGAGATTGAGGCAAATGTCACCCGATGATATATCAGGTTGTAGAAAGTGCACCTCAATAAGGATATATGCGAGCGGTATCCTGGACCACAGTTGAATGCCTCTTTTAATAGTTCAATCTACCTGCCGTGGGGGCACCTTCCGCTCCCCCCCCTCCCCCTCCCCCTTGTTTTTGCTCCTATCTCCGCAAAGTCAAAAACTTGAGAGCAGACAATCCGTGAGTTCATCACATTGGGGTAATTTTTTAATCTATTTGCATAACCCCACAAGCAGAGGATCATGGGTAAATTTAAAATGTCGACCATGTGGGTTACCAGAAAGGTGATGTTTACGTCAAAATCCCTGCTTTCCTGCGAGGAATAGTGGGCAAAAAATTTATTTCACATCAAACTCTTATTTACTAGTTTATCATTCAGTTTTTGCAAAAGAAAACACAAACAAACAAATCGAATATTCTGACAGAAAAATCGTCCAAAAATGCCTTTTGTGAAAATGACGTCACTGTATCGTCATCATGGTGGCCATCTTGGATTTTTTCTTACATTTTCTAGTAGAGCTTGACCCAACGATATAATGTGATAAGTTTCAGCAAATTTAGCCTTGGGGATATCGAAAATCTATACGGGGCACTTTCTTGAAATCATTTGGGCACATTATATATTGAGCATCCGCTATTTCTCGGATATATTTAATGTGTGGGCGTCGGATTATCTGAGATTGTCTCACTTCCATCTGAAAGAAGTGGGAATGATTTTCTCTAGTGATATACGCCATGCTGAATTACTTTCACACTTGGACAGCTGTTGTAGGGCTGTAAGTTAGCAACAGAAGCCCTTTCGTATAATAATCTATGATGATGATTGCGTTTGCTAATTTGACGCGCTGCGTGTAACGGATACGATGCATTACCTTCTGAATTGATTAATGAAACAGAAGATCTGACATAAATCGTAATGGAGTACGTGGTGATTATCAGGTGTTAGTTACGTTCATAATTTCTACGTCTGCATTTCCTATAAACTACTAATACGGTGCACATGAAGACATGCATGTAATTGGTTATGGACATTCAAATCGTGGCAGTTGATGAGAAAACAGGTTTAACAACCAGAGTTGTTTCAGTCTACTTAATACATTTCTTGGCCATAGAGATTGTGCGGGTAGTTTTGTTATGCCTGCCTGATTATGGTTTAGACTGCAATTAGTCTGTGATTTTTTTTGTCGACGAATATTGTTGCAACTATATGGCCCGCTCTAGGAAGTCACAGTGTTCTATATCACATCGTTTACTGACGGGAGCCATATAATTTAGTATAAATGCCTAGTTGGCATCACATTGGAGGATTTTCTATGTACGTCAGTAATATGTTCCGTTAAGTAATTTGACCCTTACCATTTCGTGTGGAGGTCAGCATCAAGCTGACCGTCATCATGGCTACAGTGTTTTATGACCCGTATAGGAGTGTGTGGGTAGGTTGCCAGAACAATGTTGGTTTCCGGAAAAGTGTTCGGGAAGGTTATCGGAATAGCGAACGAGCAGGTTGCCAGAACATCGCACGAGCAGATTGTCAGAACAGTGTGCCACGAGCTTGCCACAAAAGTGTGCCGCAATTGTGTGCCACAAGGTCATCGCGACAATGTGCACATGCTTGCCAAACAGTGTGCCGCAAGCTTGCCGCAACTATGTGCCACAAGCTTACCGCAAACTGTTTTGCAATTCAAAACGTTGTGCCGGAAACCTCATTTGCATGTGATAAACAAGGTTGCAGCAATCTTACGGCAATCTCTATCGCAGTATCTGTGCCGAACGTTGCCAGAAGCTCGCCTCAAACTGTGTTGAGAGAAGAATATTATTTTGAAGGGACTCAAACACTCTTAATTTTGTGCCATCTTAGTCAAGACAATGCGAGAAAATGAATAAAAAAGACCAAACGCATGGCATTTTGAGGACACCGGCTCTTGGCCGCCATTTGAATTGTCCCATGATCGTGTGCACCTGGGGCTTTGGATATAGTCTCAACACGACACCAACAAGACGCGCAAAAATCTGATTACCTGGATGTGTAAATATCACGGATTTTCATATGAACCACTCAGTCAAATATTATTCTGATTATAGATCACTTTTGACTTTTCTGCTGGAGCGCATGGTACACACGAGAGGTGATGTGATCAATAGTAGCTAAGCTGGTAATGCTAGGAGAGATTATTTTGTCAGTACGTCAATATATGACGGATCGCGGGAAAATACGTTACTAGGTGGCATATACATGTAGAGATTGAAAGATTATCCTCTTTAAGCTGATGTCCATGAGAGGACAGCTGATGTCCATGAGAGAATATCCAGCTATAAACCTTTCAAGGGGCAAATATGGAAACGATACGGAAAACGATTGCATCGGATGCTGCACCGTGCTTCACCATAGGCTGGTCATAGGCACGATCTGACGAGGATGTAATTTTTTGCCTGCGAATAATCTCGAATAGATTTTAACTTTGGGGAAAACAGGTTGTGGGTTGTTAAAGCCTTCTGGGATATCTATGTCATTATACGTGGTGAGAATTATTGGACAGCCAGAGCTCAAACATGTTAAAAGACTTGACAAGAAATGTCAAAGGGGTTTCTGTTAAGAATACCGAGTATCTTCACGATTGTCCTTTGATTTGAACGTACAATATAATATTAGAATTTCTTGCGAGGTCTTTCGCGAAAGGACAATTAGCTGATAGAGAGGACGCGGATATCAGCAACTGCTCTTCAACAATAACAAGCTCCATCCTCACTCTACTTCATCGATACTGGGTAAAAATACATTTTCTATCTAACGACACTGAGATCCAACACTGATTTATCACAAATCAGAAAATCCGGTTACTATTGATTTAGTATGGATTGTAATACAAGTTCGGTATAGAAGTATTGTTTAAATTCTGTTCAAAGAAAGATGAAGAACGGGCCATGGATGTACATTGAGGAAATTTGCTGTCGAAATGAAAGAAGAAAGAATCCTATCAACCACGAATAATGTGGATCGAAAAGGATAAAACGGGAGAGCAAATCGCTTTACTATATGGTTTTCTTCAGCTGCATTAATAATTACTTCCCCCGGCTGCTCGCTTTAACGGCCGCCAAAGTCCGTGGAGTAATACCAAAATTGGATTACTATGTCCCCAAGGAGATCCTCCTACATGCTGCAAGCAGACTGTTGAGATCACCATGGTGGCTCATAACTTACCATAAACAAAATTCATTACCATTCTGGACATTTTCTTTCTTTACGTTTCTTAAGTCACCTACGTTGTACGAGAGATTATGGTGGAGAGCTTCCCTTATTTATCTCATAATTGTTGAAACTTCCACTATCTCCGCATCATAGTATCGCTTCAGTAATCAATATTTACTCTGATCTTTCTTAGGGATCGAGCGTAATTTTTTCCGTTTTATTTCGGCCTATTTTTGTATCATGTTGTATCATATTGTATCTAGACAATAAACCACGCACATCGACTACAAGTATCTCATGTAGGACACATTTTTCTTTGTTCATATTCATTACCAAAAACCACTACGATAATTACTTAAGTCATTTATAGATTATAAAAAAAAGATATTTTCATGTGGATTTTTGTCTACGCTAAATATACGTATTCGTATGAAGGTGTAGCTGTTTCGTAGCATGCTAATGAATTAGCGACATGATCACGTAGATCGTGTTGTATATGCAATTATCATAACGTAGAAATCTGTTGGATAGATGCATGAACTTGATGACATTTTTCGTACCATAGTGAGGTACTTCAGACAAGATCACCGTTTTCCGAACTATTTGCGGAGTAGCACATTAGATACTTCTCAAATATCAAACATTAATTGGATTTGCGGGTGGAATGTTTGGAGATCTTTTTAAAACCCTATAACCTTGATGAGTAGACGTTTAATCGGAAGCCATGGAAAGAACCATATACATGTATGACAGTCTACAGCTACAAGTTTATATTTTAGGCCGACAATCTGTCTTTGCTTTTCCAGACGCTATAAAAATAGCTCAAACTTTCCCCATTCGTATAAGTTGACCAACCATTCATCAAGTTTTGAACAAATTTATCTGAATTATTTGTATCTGAAATACATCTGTATCTCAAATCCATTTAACGGCCATGTATTCATTAATCAGTATTATAGGACTCAGGTCCCACATTCATCATAGAGCCGTGGTGCACACAAAGTTTCTGCGTCAACAAACGAATGACTTTTTTTCGTAAAACAGTTAGCATCAACTCCAAATATGTATGAAATGAAAATGAAAACAAAACACACGATGATTTCCTGCAATCCACAGTTTTCAATGATAATAGCAAGACATAATGATCTTCTTTGCATAGAATGCTTATCATTGACCAATATACTTCATCCAAATTAATTGTCAAGCCTTTTTCTGGAGTTGACTTGTCCAACTCACGCTTTAACCCTATCAGACCTGGGGGTTTTGGGGCCCTTTCCATGGCTGAGGAGGGGTCATTTCGCCCCCCCTCCCCTAATTATTTTTCTGACTCCTTGAGCATTATACCATTGGGTCAAGCACTACAAGAAAATGTAAAAAAAATCCAAGATGGCCGCTTTGATGACATGACAGTGAAGTACATTTTTAAAAACGGCATTTTTCGTAGATTTTTCGAATTTTTTCATTTATTCAATTTCTCCGCGTAAACTGCGTGATAAATTAGTAAATAGTAATGTGATGTGAAATAATAGAGTTTTTGCCGTGAAGAAGGAGAAATTTTAAAGAAAGCTGACGAAAACATAATGGAGGCCATCTTGAATTTACCCATGATTCCCTACTCGGGGGTTACGCAAATAGGCTCAAAATGACCCCAATATAATAAACTATATAATCAACTGTGAGTGTCAGCTCTCAATTATTTGTCGTTCCGGAGATAGTTTGGTAGGGGGAGGGGCATTATGCGTCCCAACCCGGCCTGGTACTGTTAATTGCGATGGATAATTTGGTTATCATAGAGAACGTAGTTACGAAACGTAGCACCACAAATCTTGTACTACCGGAGTTTTTCATTCAATAATGACCACAAATGTTGAGAATTTGAGATATGGGGGATTACCGCAAACAGGAAAAAAAAGAAACTGTTATTATGAAAAGAAACTATACGTCAACTCTTCTGGGCATGTTAATATGATAGCGAACTATGGGCTCTCGTCCAAGTCTGGATAGGTGAAACAAAGATCAACAGCAAATTGACAATCGGATTGTCGAATCAGATTATACTCATGGAAAGTTTCCTTGCATCTGATAGTATTGATTAAATATTCTATATAATCACACAGCAGGAAGAAAAAGCTTCCATCTTGAAACTCAGTTCTGCATCTTTTGAAGTAGTCAAAATATTGAAATAAACGTAACTACGTAGATGTAGCTTTGGCTGAAGCAGCTGCGATTCCTGACAGAGTCTCAATGGGAACTATCATATCATGAAACATTACAACTATTTCTTGTTTTATTATTTTTGCTGCGTTTTGTATTTCTCTGTCTTATTTGCTTGTTTTATATCTCTGTATTGAATCACACAATACCTAGGTTAACAATAATGTGTAACATGCAGTCAAGATCACTGCCTTGGATCTGTCTCGTACTGTGAAATGTACTGTGTAGCATAATTTTCTTTTCTCGATGGGTTTCAGTGTAAAATACCGAGGTAAATCTCTTGTCTGTTGATTATGTAAACACATGTTGTTAGTATGTGCTGCACAATGCATATATAGGGCGTTAGTTCTATGATATCATGAGTATTATGTTGTCGCAAAGCCGTATGATATCACGAGTAAAGTGGTGTTTTACCTCATTTTACATCACGATTATAATGTTGCAATAACATTGTTCATATTATGAGCATAATAATGTAATGACCTTGTTTGATATCAAGAGTATATTGCTGTAATTACCCTATATGTCACGAGTATAAATACTTTGCACGATATCATGGGTATAAAGAGAATGATTAGGATAATATCACGACCGAGCTCGAATGATATCATGTGTAATTTAGTATACTGAACTCAATTTGTATGACGATGATAATGATGTAATCATATTTTATGATATCCTGGGTAAAATAATGTAATGACGTTGTTTGGTATCACGGCTAAAAATTTGAATTATGTATATATTTCAAATATTATCTGGCTATTGAGCATTTTTCATCGATTATGATGATTATCGGTAATGATAATTTCCTTTACAATGGATGGACAGACTATGAGGTAAATGGTAAATACCCAATCTATTGAATCTCAACCCCTCGTAGTTGCCTGATGATTCGAGACTGTCAATGGCGATTGCTAAAAGAAACATCACTCCGCAGATCTGTCAGGACGAGTACTTGTCCGGTGGAGACATTCTGAATAACCAGAAAATTAACTTTTCCATACTGGGTACCCCTCTGATGGACATGATGTCATCCATTATATTTGTTTTGTCAGCTCAAGGAATCCAATAACCAGCCTGTCTTTCTCACCTGTGGTCGATTTACTGTTACTATCAATAAACGCAGATATATACATGTATCTCATCCTAGAGAATGAGCTTGTCTCTGGGACATCAGGGGCACCTACCAACTTTTTATCGTATCTCCAGGACGACCAAGAGTTGACAACTTAGATTGTATTTTATCACATTGGGGTAATTTTTTAGCAGATTGGCGTAAACCGCCTCCCCCCCTCGAGCAAAGGGTCATGGTTAAATTCAAAAATGGCGGCCACGTACTAGAAAAAATGTTTGCTTTTGTGCGAGACAAAATGGGTAAAGGCTATTTTATTTCACATCACATTGGTATTTACTAGTACATCATGAAATGCTCACAAAGAAATCACATAAATAAAAATTTAAAAAAATGTAACCGAAAAATGACTCTTTTGAAAATGAAGTCATTAACATGTCATCAAAGAGGCCATCTTAGTTTTTTTTAATATTTTCTGGTAGACTGCTTGACCCAATGTTTTAGTGTGGTAAGCTCCCAGCTCAAAAGATAATAAAATGTGTAGAGTGGGTTGGTGGAGGTGAAATGCATCCCCCATGCATGGTCAGGTACCAAGAAACCAAGTCCAGTTAGGGTTAAATATTGTATAGGCGCAAAAATCGATGATTGTTTATGCGATACCGCCTATATCTCTGTGTACATATATTGAAATCAACCCTGACCGGAAAGCGCTTTTACACAAAAGTACTCACTGCTTCCATTTTCTGGTATCTACCCTGCCGTCTACTTCGCTGTATCTCTTCTCGATGATCTGTAATATTATCGTACTGCTGTCGGGATCATATAGCGAATAAATCGAATACAAATCCGTGAATTGTATATCAAAGCCAGAACTGGTTTTGCAGAAATATACTCCAAATCCCTGTTCTTCCTTAATAATGGGAGACGAAATTTATTTCGCGGACGACGGCTGAATACTGAATGTCGTCTTTTGAATAAAAACTTCGTTAACTGATTTCAATTATGTCAGCGAATTAACTCGTTGTTTTCGCAATAGTCTTCTTCGATATATTTGTACAGCCCACTCGAATAGTCATCCTGTACTCTGCAAATATTATAATTGCCTAACACGCTGAAATGACATCCAAGTTGCCACATGAACAGGTACAATAAAAGCGTACCAGAGATACAACACATATCACGAATCATTAGATTCTTGGTGTGTGCTTTAGATAGGTTAACCAGAAGATTATTCTGTGAAGTCATGTGACGCAGTCAGTATGTCGGCACCTCTTTCCACTTCCCTTATATGTGTTGTAATTACTCCATTTACTTTATATGGGTTCCAGTGTGACGCCGCCATTGACTCACTTTTCCCAAATATTTGGTTGCATTCCCCAGCGTCAAACAATCGGTACTAATAGAAGAATCTCTCTGTGTGTTTTATACGTCATTTACAATGTCCAGTCCATCTTCTCACCACGATGCTGACAGTTACATCTTATCAGAATTCTTCGGCACAATGTGCCGTGTCCCCACATGTATTATTGTGTTAACTGATTCAGTCATTGAACACAACTACCGTGTCACAGGCAACGGCAACTAGCCTTGGAAATGACAGTGGTTATCCGAATTACATACTGATAACGCGCCATCTAAATGCGCAAAAACACTCAATGAACGATGATTTCATCGCTGGATTCGAAATTGATGACTCGGTTAGTATATGTATCGTTTCGAATGAACGGACAGAGACTGGTCTGCCAGAGATTGGTCTGACAGATCGAGATGATGGGTCCATAGAGTCTCAAGCAAGTTCCCACAAAGTGACCTCGTTGATGAAGTGGTATTATCGGCGATGCTTTCTTATACCATACTTACCCTATTAGTTCTGCCCTGTCACAATCTGATTGATCAATTATATTAATTATTAGACCGAAGAGCTTCATCTGACAGTTTCACACAACACGCTGTGTTCGGAAAGGGTCCCGATATATTGCCAGATTTCGAAAGCCAGACAAAGCACATATGGTGTTGTACTCATTCGTACATATCCAAGTTTTGTTCTTCCTTCGGCAATCTTTACCTTTCTTTTTTCATCCATCTTCGAATGAATTATATATACTGAATCCATATTCCGCTCAGCTTGAAAACGCTCCTTAGAAACGTTAACCCATTTACTGATATATCCTGAATCTAATTTGGCTGCCATTAAATTCCGTCGAGTTTCGTTTACTGGGCCCTGGTCAGCAAACGAAATTCACTCCCTGTACCAAATCAGTTGACCAAATTGTTAACAGGAATATATGGGAATATAAAACGGGCGTCGCTTACGTCTCACGCTCCCCGTTTCTATCTGTTATGTTTGTAGAGCTATCATATCCAAACACCCCAGTTCGCGGAAACTTCCTGACACAATTCTACGTCCTCTTTCGATGGGTTTGCTACCGTTTGTTCGCGTTTTGTTTTGCATATTTTATTCCCATTTCTTTCTCCGATAGAACCGACTCGCGAAAGGGAAAAGAACCTCCCTGTGATCGAACATTCGTGAAAGGCGGGTGGTCGTGTACATCGTTGATTGTGGAGATACCGTCGACTACCGCACTTGTAAAACTGGTTCGGCTCGATGTGTTCCCGATGTGTTTACAAAAATTACGTATATGTTAATGCACCCAGGAAGATTATTTCTAATCGTGAATTTCATCACGTGACAGCAGATTCGCATTGTATGATGGGTCTGTCCTCTGCTGTACACGAATAGTCGACATCGTTTTCAACCTTTTCATGGTAAACATGCAACCTACACTTGTGCAACTGTCGAATGTCATCCGATGGTGGGTGAGCCTATAGAAAGTGCACCTTAATGGCGGTATCCTGTATCAATTAACACACGCTGGCCTTGGGGGGGGGGGTCACTTTCTGCCCTGTCCCTATTGTTTCTTTAGCTCCTATCACAAAAACTTGTGAACTGACACTCCGTGACTTAGTACTTTATGGTATTGGGGTCTATTTGCATACCACAAATCAGAGAATTATGGGTGAATTAAAACTGGCGACCGTGTGAGTTACCAGCAAAGTTATGTTTTCGTCACTTTTTTCAAAATTCCTGCTTTTCTGCTAGGAAAAGTGTGCTAGAGATATTTTATTTCACGTCAGGTTATTATTTAGTAATTTATCTTGCAGTGTTTACGAAACAAAAAACAAACAAATAAAAAAATCAAAAAAAAAATCTGACTGATAAAAATATAAAAAAAAACTGCCTCTTTTGAAAATGATGTCAATGTGAGAATATCAAGCCGGCCATCGTGAATTTCTTGCATTTTCTAGTAGAGTTTGCTCCAAAGATATAGCTTGGTAAGTTTCAAAACTCCAGCCTTAGGGACAGTCAAAATATATAGGGGACTTTCCTCTCCCGCCCAGGCTGCGGTACACCCCACACCAAATCGCCCATGGCAGATAGGGTTAACAATGCTATATCTACGAACGCCCTCTTTTCAAGTTTCTCAGGAAATACTTAAAATTCACGAAAATAGTGCCATATTCGGTGAATATACGTCTAACTGGCAACAGCATGAACCTTGATCTTTTATTTGATTCAGTCTTCCCTTTGTCGTTATTTTACGTTATGTTTTACGGAACTCTGCAATCTTCACCCCTGAATTTCAACAAGCAGCTTTTACCCATGAAAGATATCCGCGTCCTTAGCCGGTATGCCATATTCCCCCAATACTGGCACAAAAATTCAAGAAGTCTCATAACTTAAAACATGTACCTCGGTCCTTAGATGAGAGGAACGGCCAATAGTTTGATGTTTCAAAGCAGAAAACAATTATGGCCAATTAGATTTCTTCATGATTGACTACCTGGGAGTATAAACAGCATCTTTTTTTATATTAGCGATATATCACACCTGTATTATAATAATAATTTTATATCAAGCCTGCTCTTTAGATCACTTTTGGTTATCACAATTAGAGTACAAATGTGTGTGGTACAGCGACGTGAAACGCTTGATAATATAAATGATGTTAATCCTAGGAGGGATTATTTGGCCAGGGTACATTAATATTTGCCGGACAGCAGTGATTGGAAGATTGTCATGTTTAAGCTTCCAGCGATGAAACTTGCAGGGAACAAGAGTGAAATCGATACCTAGAACGATCCACATCGGATGCTGCATAATACACCATGGGCTTGGAAGCCGTGGAAGACGAATACAATATGAGGCAATTGACGCATGGTCTAACGAGGAAGTACTTTTTTGCCTGCGAATGATCTTGAATACCTTATTTTTCCCGGAAGAAAGATAAGCCGACGGTTGCTGATATCTTCCGGGATATCTATAGCATTATACATGGAGATAATTAATGGACATGTATAGCTCAAGCAAATTAGCCGTAAGAAATACACAATGGCATCACCGTAATAGCACTCATAATATATATAAAAGGAAACGCCATATGGGCGTCTGTTAAGGATTAAGAATATCCATTAAGATTACCCATTGATTCGCGCAAACAGTATACTTTTAGAAGCGTTCATAAAATCTTTTCTATGCTTCATTAGACAGTATCAGTGAGATTCCTCGCAAGAAATGACACGGGTATCAGTAACTGCTATTGAGCAGTGACTAGGCCCATCATCAATCATCTTCTTCTTTACTGCGTGCACACATTTATCCACCTAACGTTCAAAACAGCATTATGATTGACGAAAGTGTTCTACATGAGACTGATTTCCCACAAACAGAAACTCCAGTTTACTTCTCATATGGTATGGATTTGGATACAAGTTCAGTATACGTTACTGGCTCTTTTGTTTAAATTTTCGAAGATGATGAATTGGAGTTAGTTCTACACTGAATTAGCTCTGACTTTATATGCAGGGTATCCGTATTTATCATGGACTTACATTCGACGGTAAAGTTCTAATCTAGACGAGGTGTATTTTCGTTGGGACCGTTGCTGATGTCGCATGATCACAACCGTCACTAATGATAAACAGTTGTGTTACTCTGGGTGTTGCAGGAAATAACTAAACGCAGTCAACACTCGAGCGGCTCATGACACGATCTATCCGATCACACGAAAATGATGAGAGTTTGATGCTTGTCTCGCTCGTTATCTTTGATCTTATCGGTAAAGAATCCCTACGCTAGCCTTCTGGATGTATCTCCTCCGAATCATGTGGGCATTACATCCAAACCCATGGAAAGGTCACGAACTTTCATTTATAGTTTAATTAACGGAGCATGTCCGCTTCTCAGTCAAATGAATGTACCGCCAATTGAATTGTGTTGAAATGTAATCTTTTCTGTTAACTCTACCATTCCTGGGAGGGGAGGGGGGTATTATGACGCCCCTCCCAAAATTTCTATCCTGCATGTATCTCCGGAACGACAAACAAATTGATAGCTGACACTGCTTGAATTTTTAGTTTATCATATTGAGTCATTTTGTACATATCTGCATATCTCTTCGTGCAGAGGATCATGGATAACTTTAAAATGGAATTTCACCGGAAAAGTGATGTTTTCGTCATTTGTCATCAAAATACATGATTTTCTTATAGGAAAATGGGGCAAAACTATTACTTCTCATCAGACTATTATTTACTAATTTATCACGCAGTTTTGCGAAGAAAACACACACAATTCGAAAAATCTGATTGAGAAGTCGTCCCCAAATAATATTTGATTAGGACGTAACTGTGACATCAATCAATGGCGACCATCTTGGATTTTTTAAATACATTTTCTAGCACGGCTTGTCCCA
>JAVTVY010015725.1:0-68560 GCA_036873755.1 Hanleya hanleyi | reverse complement strand
GTCACTTGTGTTCGAAGTCATTTTCCACGCCATTTAATCTACGTAGACATATACAGCGAAGCCATCTCAAGGAACGGAGTCCCGATAACGTGCAAATTCAAAAGTACGCGCGAGGAACGATCAACACCTACGTCACACACGACAGTATTAGAGCACCCTTATACGATGACGGTGAGCGGCCCTACGGGGTGTGGAAAGACGTCCTGGGTGATGAAGTTCTTAGAGGAAGGTGTGGCAACCCCAGCTCCGACACGTTGTTTGGTGTTATAGCCAATGGCAGCCCGCCTACGAAACTGCACGACTACAGAATGTGAGCTTTGTTCCAGGAATTCCTCACGACATAGACGAACCCTATTACTTCGATTCCAAGCAGACCAACGTGGTAGTGCTCGATGATCTGATGAGTGCGGCCAAGGACAATTCGATAATCGCCGACCTATTCACCAAAGGGTCCCATCATCGAAATCTGTCCGTCATCTATTTGACTCAGAATCTCTTTCCTCAAGGGAAGGCGTCCAGAGATATTGCCTTGAACTGCCAATACTTTGTGTTGTTCTCCAATCCCATTGATAGAGCACACATCCGTGTGTTTGGTAGTCGAATTTATCCTCAGAACATTGACCATTTTATGCAGGCGTTTCAAGAAGCGACAAGTCGTCCGTACGGCTACCTGTTCGTAGATTTAAAAGCCCATACCCCCGAAGATCGTCGGCTGACGACCCACCTGTTACCCGGCGAGGAATCACCACAACGGCATATACCCCTACACCATCCGCCGAGTGCACTCCTGGCAGAGCAGCAGCAGAAGCCCAACCCCATACAGCGGGTCCGCTTCATACCATCAGTCCTGGAATATCACCCAGCCGTGAAGGCCCAACCCGAGGTTGAAGAACATAATGTGAACTCGAGGCTATGGAAGGATTTGTTCAAAGAAAGTATGGACGCCGAGATGGGTGGGATGTTGGAGGCCACAGGAAACAAGTTTCAACGCAAAGGGTATTCGAAAGAGGAAGCTGCAATTTTAGCCCATAACAGATTGGCACCCAGACTACGACGGGTTTTACGTCAGCAGTATGTCGACTTACTGACCCATATGAAATTGTTGGATAAGGACCCAGTCCATATGGAAATTGAAAGAACAGCGCCGATGTTGAAAACCTCGGGCATGAACTGGAAAGCGGCGTATGTCAGAGCAATAGCACAAAAGAAACATTTGTTCGAACGCATCATTAAACAACGTTAAAGCATTAAGAAAGTGTGTTAAAGCGTTGAGACGAGCGTTAAGGCGTAACGACGGGCGTTGACGGGCGTCACTGCATTTCGATGAATTGGTGTCAATTCCATGAAATCAGAGTTTCTGAGCTAATTCACCAGGACGTTGAAGCGTTGAGCTAAGCGTTGATGGGCGTTACTGTCTATAAAAGCGAGCGTATTCCCAAAACACGCACAGTCGACGTTCAACCGTCAACATGGCTTATACTTGTTCTGAGTGTGAACGCACGTTCACCAGACATTACGATATGATGCGACACCAGAAAATATACATGGGACTGAAGACGCCGAGGAGCCCGTTGAGGCAGATACTGATACAGAGATTGATGAGAGTGCATCGACTGATACCGAATCCAAGATGGCTGACAGTCTATCTACTGATATGGAGAGCTTGACCTCAGAGAATCAGCCTTCATCCCAGGAAAGTAAGGCAGAACCTACCTTCTGGGATCGTATTGTGACAGCAGCTATCAATACTCACGCTGAAGCGATCGAGGACGCTGGAGAGGATAATTTACAACAGACGTACACCCAAATGCGCCCCCGCATCAGGAAAACAGCTATGGCGATCTATGAACAGTATACCTTACTACCGCTTGAAATGAAAGGGGACCCCACGCACAGGTCCATCATGAAGACCAAGCGTCACTTGGAAGAGGATATGGGACTACCATCCACAGAGGCCCTGGAAAATGCGATCAGAATGCGCAAACAACTGTTTCAGGACATGCTGCCCGAAGAATATCCAGGCCTGTCCGACGATGCTTAGAATAAACGGTTCAGAATGAACATGACCGAAGAAGGAACTCTCTGAAATGGCGACTTCTGATTGGACAAGAATACATCTAACGGACAGGAACGAATAGGACAGATGCAAATGGCGGTCTCTGATTGGACAAGAGTCTTTCTTGAATTGTAAACATACCCAACGCGGCTCTCCCAGCGTGGGTATGTTATGATGGAGGGGAAAATAAACTATATGAAAAAAAACTTGTTGTTGTTGTTGTTCCCTCATGTGTCATCCTTGTTGCTGTTGTTTTCTCTCTCTCTCCGGTCTATATCATGGCGTCAAAACGTCTAGCAGGACCCATACAAGGACCAGTTTTCGACACTAGGTGACCACATCCCGACGGAATGGCCAGTTTTCGACACCGGATGTGCCGCCATCTTGAACATACGTGCCGCCATCTTTGATATGGCCCATAATGCACCGGGTCAAAATACTCGCTTCTGATTGGCTGAGAGCTCTGTGACGGATTTGAAATACTCGCTTCTGATTGGACGAGAGCTCCGCATTGCGTCTGCGCATGCGCAGAATGATATTCCTACCGCACACCCAACCCATCAGATGCCCCTTCACGAATGCTTCACATGGATACCTCATACAACTCCATCGGTCCATTAGGGGCTCCCCTAGATACCAAAACGTCTATTTCCATACCCTTGGGCCACCGCGCATGCGGAGAATGCCGATATTTCAACCCCACACCCAGTCCATGAGATGCCCCCTCACGAATGCTTCACATGGATACCTCATATGACCCCACTGGACTATTAGTGGCTCCCCTAGCTCTCAAAACGTCTATTTCCATACCCTTGGGACACCGCGCATGCGCAGAATGTCGATATTTCAACCCCACGCCCAGTCCATCAGATACCCCTTCACGAATGCTTCACGTTGATACCTCACTCGGCCCCATCGGCCCACTAGGGACTCACCTAGCTCCAACACGGCTATTTCCATACACTTGGGCCACCGCGCATGCGCAGAATGCCGATAGTTCCACCCCACACCCAACCCATCAGATGCCCCTTCACGAATGCTTCACTTTGATACCTCACTCGATCCCATTGGACCATTTGTGGCTCCCCTAGCTCCAACACGGCTATTTCCATACCCTTGGGCCACCGCGCATGCGCAGAATGACGCTATTTCAACCCACTAGTCGAGTCAGATGCCCCTTCACATAAGCTTCACTTTGATACCTCACTCGACCCCATCGGACCATTATTGGCTTCGCTAGCTCCAAAACGTCTATTTTCATACCCTCGGGCCACCGCGCATGCGCAGAATGGCGATATTTCAACCCCACACCCACCCCATCAGATGCCCCTTCACATAAGCTTCACTTTGATACCTCACTCGACCCCACTGGACCAATAGTGGCTTCGCTAGCTCCAAAGCGGCTATTT
This sequence comes from Hanleya hanleyi, assembly GCA_036873755.1. Classification (NCBI taxonomy): domain Eukaryota; kingdom Metazoa; phylum Mollusca; class Polyplacophora; order Lepidopleurida; family Hanleyidae; genus Hanleya; species Hanleya hanleyi. The sequence continues at coordinate 65,095 of JAVTVY010015725.1, read as the reverse complement.
CCATACCCTTGGGCCACCGCGCATGCGCAGAATGCCGATATTTCAACCCCACACCCACCCCATCAGATGCCCCTTCACATAAGCTTCACTTTGATACCTCACTCGATCCCATTGGACCATTTGTGGCTCCCCTAGCTCCAACACGGCTATGTCCATACCCTTAGGCCGCACGAGTTGTCTCCCTTGCGTCAATCTGTGCAGATGGCGCTACGGTCGACGCCGTGATGTGGGAAGGGCGTACCCACACCATCCTGGAGCCGCCATTTTGTTTGTTGTTTTCTTGCGGAGATACACGGGACAATAAACACTCGACCCTAGGGTGGTACAGATGCTAGACTGATCCTATTAACATGGTACAACACCTATAGATTATGTTTATTACTAGGACGTCAGCGAAATACTAGTACCCATCCTCCGCATGGCAGAACTGTACAACCCAGAACAAGTCTAGACATGCCTTGATCTCTCACTCGATGCCGCCATTTTGGTCCCACCATCCACCACCACCTCCCACAGCCGCCATCTTAAACCCACCATCCACCACCACCTCCCACAGCCGCCATCTTAAACCCACCATCCACCACCACCTCACACATCAGCCGCCACAACACCTACAGATTATGTTTATTACTGGGACGTCAGCGAAATACTAGTACCCATCCTCCGTATGGCAGAACTGTACAACCCAGAACAAGTCTAGACATGCCTTGATCACGTGATCGTCATTGGGAAACCCCCACTGGGGAATCCCCCGACCCTCCACACTTCCTCCACAAATCTGCGCAGAAACACCTGCGCACTCGTCAAAATAAGACCTGTAATCAGTAGACACTACTACTCACGAGACTGTCTATAAAAGGCATACCAGAACGACAGAATGGATTTGGTATCTTTTCTAAAGCGACAGAACGACAAAATGGAAGCAGTCTATTTTCTTCAGCAACAGAACTACAGAATTGAAAATATCTTTCTCTACGGTGACGGAATGGAAAGTCTCATTTTCTGCAACAGAATGGAACCACCCTGCTCCTGGTGTTATGTAAGAATGCCACTATATCGTAAAAGGGAACACCACGACAGAATGGAAACATTCCATTTTGGACAGCAACAGAACGAACGACAGAATAGAAGCTGTCTCTTTTTCTCGTGCGACAGAACAACATGGAAACACCCTTTTCTCAACGCGACAGATTACGGCGACAATTTGAGAAAATATTTTTATACAAGGCAACAAAAGAGCGACAGAATGGAAACACTGTTTTCCTGGAGTGACGGGCTCAGGACAATGTATTTTTCTACATGGCTACACCACAACAACATAATGAAAGCGACAGAAAGGCAGATTGGAAAGTCTCTTCAGTTTTTCAACAGTGATGGAAATCAAGAATCTATTTCCCTACAGCGGAAGAACCACAGAAAGGAAAATCTCTTTTTCCACAGCGACAGAACGAGAACATGGAAGCAGTCTATTTCTTTTCAGTGACAGAACGGGAAGTTTCTCTTCCCACAGCCAAAGAAATACAGAATGGGAAGTACCTTTTTCTTCAGCGACCAAACGACAGAATGGAAACGCGGTGGAAGCTGCTTACTTTTCTCGAGCGACATAACGACAATGGGAACATTCTTTTGCTAACGCGACAGATTACAGCGCCAGGTTTAGGAAACTACATTCGTGTACAAACTATATTCTGACACAACGACAGAATGGAAACCGCTCAATTTTTAACAGCGACAGAATGACAGAATGGAAGCAGTCTAGTTTTCTCCAGCAACAGAACGACAGTATGGGAATACAACCGTCTAGTCAGTCCTATTCTACAGCGACAGACTGACAAAATGGAAACATTCTTTTCACGATGTGATGAGGGGCTAAGGGCCGTGTGGTCATATCATCCAAGTTGCCACATGAACAGGTACAATAAAAGCGTACCTGAGATACAACACATATCAAGAATCGTTAGATTCTTGGTATGTGCTTTAGAATAGGTTAACCGGAAGACTATACTGTGAAGTCATGTGGCTCTGCCAGTATGTCGGCACCTCCTCCCACTTCCCTTATATGTGTGGTAATTTTTATCTGTATATGGCGAGATTCTGCTGGTGGACATTTCGTCCCCATGGCCCGCTCCCTGTACAGACCTTTTGGTCTTTGATATATGTTGGCATTTGTGGCAAGTTGATGCTGGGTCGACATTGGGTCTTACAGACTAGTCTTTTGTGTTAAATGTCGTCATTTTCATCTGACGACGATACAGCTCACCAATCCCTAGTGTACGAGTTGTCACAACGAAACAGCTCATCAATTACCAATATACGAGTTGTCAGAGCATTCCCATCATAGGTCTCTAGATGTGTATCTAATACCGTTTATGCCGGTGCTAGGGGCCGTGTGGTCATATCATCCAAGTTGTCACATGAACATATACAACAAAAGCGTACCTGAGATACAACACATATCACGAATCGTTAGATTCTTGGTATGTGCTTTAGAATAGGTTAACCGGAAGACTATACTGTGAAGTCATGTGGCTCTGCCAGTATGTCGGCACCTCCTCCCACTTCCCTTATATGTGTGGTAATTTTTACCTGTATATGGCGAGATTCTGCTGGTGGACGTTTCGTCCCCGAGGCCCGCCCCCTGTACAGACCTTTTGGTCTTTGATATATGTTGGCATTTGTGGGAAGTTGATGCTGTGTCGACATCGGGCCTTACAGACTAGTCTTTTGTGTTAAATGTCGTCATTTTCATCTGACGACGATACCGCTCGCCAATCCCCAGTGTACGAGTTGTCACAGCGAAACAGCTCATCAATTACCAATATACGAGTTGTCAGAGCATTTCCATCATAGCTCTCTAGATTTGTATCTGATACCGCTTATGCCGGTGCTAGGGGTCTTGTGGTCATATCATCCAAGTTGCCACATGAACAGGTGCAATAAAAGCGTACCTGAGATACAACACATACCACGAATCGTTAGATTCTTGGTATGTGCTTTAGAATAGGTTAACCGGAAGACTATACTGTGAAGTCACACCGTGGAAGTCATGTGGCTCTGCCAGTATGTCGGCACCTCTTGGCACTTCCCTTATTTGTCAGCTGAGTCAGCTGTTGGGAAATTACGTGGATATATGCCTATTTGTGTCGTTTTGTTAATCAATATCCCGATGGAAACAAAAGTTAAACTTGAGAAGGAAATTTCATCTTGTAATTTATTTGTTTGTTTTATTCGATTGTTACTTGTACGAAAAAAGACTTGTGAAATGGAATAAAAAATAATGGTGCTAAACCGTGTAATAATTGCACGGTTAGCTCGATGTTATTGACACAAGTGTTATAGAATTTATAAAAATCACGGCCAAACACTGACAAGTGGCAAAATCACTCTCGGCTCCTACCCCAACACATATGTCAGTGAATGTACGTATTACTTACTATCTTCATACCGAGCATTCATATTTTCCTAGGGCCTCGATAGCAGGAATATTTCTGTCGCTAGACAAGTAAAGATAGTAAAGTAACCCAAGGATATGTATGCCCACAAAGTGGTACTTTTTGTAACAATCACGGGCAAAAAATTAAAAGTGGCAAGGGGTCTTTTCACAAACAAATAAGTTAAGGTAGTAAAATACCCCACGGGTCAAACGGTCCACAATGATTACAGAGTACAAATCACTACACGTTTTTTGACATGAGCACATGCGTTTGTTTGTCTGAAGCTTCCGTGTCCGCGCAGTAGTTCCAACGTTCTACGATTGCCGGTCAGACTGCTGTCTTTGTTAAGAATTTCGTGAATTAAAATGACAGCTATTACACCCAAATAGATGTATCTCGAAAGCAAATCAAGAATAATAATAACGCACTTCGGGTTTTACATTTTCATGAAGTCTTCGTAAAAGAGCTGTCTGAGCTAGAATCGGCCCGCTTCCAAACATCAGAGAACGATTGTTTGCTGGGATAGAATACGCCAGCTTGCGCCTATATATCAGCCCATTGAGCAGGTTGCCTATGGGTATGTATGTCCACAAAGTCCCCCATAGTCAAACATGTGCCTGTCCAACCGTATAATCGCTTACTTTTGTAATTTGTCGAACAATCTCGACACATTAATCATCAAAACCTCTTAATGACAAATGTTCTCCTCCAGACTCGTCTGTTTGGAAACCGTCTGTGGGGAACACCATTGTTTGAAACTTTTCCAACAAAAAACTAGCACCCAGAGGGAATTAATTGTCCAATCATTTAACCGTTTCTCATCGCACATGCCTTTTACACACTTGGCACATTATTGAAGTATAGAAGTACATAAAATATATTATTGGCATGTATTTGTTTACATAAACCGGGATCACAAGTTAATTTTGCTCTAGAACTTTGACAGTCATTGTGTCTTTGGAGTACCTTTTGATTTATCACCTAAAACACAGATTTACCCGAAGGTCAACCGTATGCTACATGATGAGTACACTCTCACCAAACCCATGCGGGTCAGAGTTCAAACTGCTAACAGTGATAAGTGAGCTAAAGTTATCGCTATCGTTATTCATTGCCGTTGACCGTAGACATTGTTCGTGTGTTCCATGTTTTCTACGATCGTTTGCCGTCTTTTTACAGTATTATGAATTAAATTAACGGATATTACACTCAAATAGTTTTACTTTGAAGCCGAAGCAGGGTCGGAAATAACGAATCCGCGGTGCGTTGCCAATTCACAATGATCTGTTGTAAAGATACTAGTGGATATTCATTTATGGACGACGTCTGAATATTGAATGGCGGATCTGACGCTCGAAATGTAATTTCTACTCATAGAAATAATTATATTCTAACTTGTTGATTCAAAATAGAAAATTTTTAGCCTGTGAGCGGGGGCAGACAAAATTAAACGCAATATACGATGGTGTTGGGTAAAAATACCGGCGTACTGTCACGCAATCGCCTGACCCCACAGATCCAATATTCTGACGGCATCATATTGAAATCATGCCAAGAAAGCAAAAAATGAGTCCTTTGTTGATTTGTATCTCAGCCACGCTTTTATTGTAAATGTTCATGGAAACACCTTGAATGGCATGACATCACGACCCCTAGCATGGCTTGATATTTGATACAAATATTCAAACGCGATGATGTAATACAAACGTCTAGTCCGTAATTCAATATTCAGCCGTCATCCATTCAAGAATCCAAAGACCTATTCCATATTCCATATAACAGCATCAGCACCAAATTAAAAAAAAACACCCCAAACTAACAATCATAGTATACATAAACATACCCTAGTTTCCTGTAAGTCAGAAGCGGTCAACAGTTTTCAATGATGCTGACAAGACATCATGATGTTCCAAAAATATCAAATCCGTATCGCTGATCAGTAGTCTGAATCCATATGACTTTCCATATCTAGAAAATGATGCATCTCAGTTACACTTTGATTGTGTCTGTTCATATGAACACCATGAGAATGGTGAAGTACATGGGTTCATACGGCCCCGGGTTAAACAGAATTAGACACAAGCTACGAAACGTAACGTCATAAATCTTGCACACTACGCTCGAATTTTGCTATCAGCATGAGATATGTATCGCCGAATTTGAGAAACTTTGAGTGGAGGCGCTTGGTGATATAACTCTGTTTTATAAGTTTCTAGTGGTTTGTGACGTTGATTTAACTGGTCACATTCAACACAGGATGTAGTAAATGCTACTAGGCGAGTTATGTATACGTCATATGCAGGTCCACTGGAATGTTGATGTCCAGATAGGGATAGCTTACGATGTCGAAATTGTAATCTTTTCTTTTGTCGTAAAGTGGACGAGAGAGAAGGCCCTCTTCATTTTTGTACAGATATAGATCTAAATATGATGTGCCGTTACGGATATCTGTAGTTTCCTTCAAGATCAGTGAACGTGGATATATATCGTTCACTGCGTAATTTATATAGCGATTATTCATGGCGAGAAGATCGTCTATATAGTGTTTAGTGAATAACGAGGAACGAGCTTGGAAATGGTCGGTTTTTGAAAGCGCCTGCGTATAGTTGTATTTATCAGAGAAAAGTTATGGGTCAGTCAAAATGTGTGCACAATTAGTACCCATTAGAATAACTATATGTTGTTGATATAGTGTATTGCCAAATTTCATATAGATATTATTAATGCGAAATTCAAGCATCTGTATAGAAATAATTCCCATGAATGATATCCCTTGTATTTAGTAGAGCTAAAGAATGCTTTATGACTTCTGACATTAATATATCGGCGATCAGTTTTCTTGAACACAGATAATATTAATGAACGTAGACGGCTAATTAGGTCCTGATGCGGGGCTGTAGTATAAAGAGTCGAGAAATCCCATGTGGTTACACGTCTGCACGGTATGTGAACTTCAGCATCGAGTTTCTCCGTCAGATATTTTTGGATTTTTCAGTATCCACATACATCCAACGCCAGAGTTTTCAGAAATAGTGGCGTAATACCTTTCCCAAAATGCTTTTACTTCTTGAAGGGCCCTCGTCAACATGGTTGAAAGAACCTTGGTGGTGCAGTTTCTAGAACCAGCTATGAATCTAGCTTTGTATGGTGCTTTATGCATATTGGGAGTCCAATGCACTTTTGGTATAGCGTTATGGGTGGTTGGAAGAATGCCATGGTATTGCAGTATAAAATTAGACACTGAAGATAGTTTTAGAATAATTGAGCTGATGTAAACATGTTTACATCCTGTTCTGTGATTATAATCATAGAATTTTCTCGTAGTCGTGACCGATTTATCGCAAGTAAATTAAAATGGCCGAGATACGAAGAGACCCGTATGACGAGGGTAATTGGGTCACAGCGCCATCTACACATCTACACAGCGCCATCTACACATGTCGATGTTTCTGGAATGATAGAGCTACATACTGTTTTGTGGGTTAATTATTTCGAGCTTTCTAGAAGTCGTTGTGATCTTATCTGGGTTAAAACATACGTCAAGGCTGTACCGGTGGAAGCTTCTTGATTTGATAGAATGTACTGGAATGCCACATAGAGTATAGATAGTCGGACAATTAGTCATTCTAGGAGGGAATTCAAACGGCTTCTATGTGGGTGCATTAGATTGTGCTACTGGATATTACCTTAGCCTGAGATTACTGACTGCTTGATTATTCCTGTTGGATTACTCCTGTGTTTTTACCGCTGTATTATCTACGTAATTGAACTGACGGAAACTGGAGAACAGCTGAGCGGTGTGGACTATCAAAATACAGGAACGCGATTTCTGTGCGTCGGCACGGACTGTATAAAGATCTGCACGTTAGTACGGACTCTGAGAGATACACCGGTATAGCATTGAACAGTAAGACTATATTTCATATTTGTTTGTTAATGTATTGACCTTTCTTAATTTGTATATGATTTTAGTATTATAAATAAATATTTGATTGTTAATCTTTGATTTCACAAAAGCTTTCTGCTGCGTTTTTCCTATTATCGCTCAGACGTAACAGAAATTGGGGGCCTACCCGCGAGCTTTGTTTACATTCCGGTTTTGCAAAATAGTTCTAAATTTATACATTGTCTGAATTTGTGAAGTCAAGGAATTGGTAGTATATTATCAGCATGTCACTTGACCCAGCACAGTTTGCCTTAGAGCCTAGTCAGGGGGAATTTGACGAACTACGCAAAGAGGATTTGTTCGCGCTGTGTAAATTCCTACAAATTAAAGTTGAAACATCTTGGAGAAAGCAAGAAATTAAGAAACTCATTATTAAACATTTTTTTAGCAAACAATTTTGGGATGAAAGTGATTTTGATTTAACTGAGGAAACAGCTGATTATTTGGAAATAAAGAAATTAGAATTGCAAAATCAGCTGGTATTAAAGAGATTAGAATTAGAAAAAGAGGAAAGAGAGAAAGCGAAAGAAAGACAGTTTCAGTTAGAGAAAGAGAAGAGAAAGCAAGACCGTTTCAGTCAGAGAGAGAAAAGTTAGAAGAAGACAAAGAATTAGAGAGAGAAAAGTTAGAAAAAGAGGAAAGAGAGAAAGAGAAAGAAAGAAAGACAGTTTAGAATTCAAACATTTGGAATTACAGTCGCAAATAAGTCCTCCTACAGATGCACCCGTACAATCACAATCAAAATTTGATGCGGCTCGTCAAATACGTCTCGTCCCACCATTTCAGGAAAAAGAAGTTGATAAATATTTTCTGCATTTTGAGAAAATTGCCGAAAATCTAAACTGGCCAAAAGAAAATTGAAGTTTATTTCAAGTGTTTTGATCGGAAAGGCAAGGGCGACATTTACACTCAATTGACGGTAGAGCAAGCATCAAATTATGATATAGTGAAGGATTTAATCCTTAAAGGTTATGAATTAGTTCCTGAAGCCTATAGACAACAGTTTCGTAGGATTATGGTCGCGGATATTCTCTAATGGACGACGGCTGAATTATGAATGACGGACCAGACGCTTGTAATCATGTAGAATTTGCTCGTTCAAAATAACAGTTATTTGATAGGTGGTGTGCTTCGGTTAAAATTGACAACAACTTTGAAACCTTAGACAGCTTATGCTGGTAGAAGAATTTAAAAGGTGTATCCATGGTGATATTAGAACATTCCTTGATGACAAGAATGCCAACACTTTGGACCAAGCAGCCCGATTTGCTGATGAATACGGCCTGACACACAAATCATCACTTGTCAATGCTGTTAAGCCAAGCTCATTCCAGTCTAATCTCTCAGGTAACAAATCCAGTTCTTTCTCAAGGTCTAAAACTTTTAACCCCAGTTATAAAGGTCAAAGGTCAAACACAAAGTCTCAGTCACCCACTTTTAACACTCAAATTAAGTCTCTCGTTTGCAGCTACTGTAAGAGGGACGGCCATTTAATGGCTCATTGTTTTAAATTGAAAAGAAGACAACAAGATCAAGCCTTTCAAAAGCCCAGTGGTTTCCTCAATTCAAGATATTTATTCAATCAGTTTGGTGACGTTCATAGTTTATATGACGTTAAGATGGCCAGGGACACTGTTCCTATTAGTTCTGTCAAGGATAAGGTTGACAGTTTTTCAAATCCTGTTATGGAGATTTTTGAACCATTTATCCACAATGGTTTTGTGTCACTTTCAAGTGATTTTTCTAATGCTACTCCTGTGAAGATTTTGCGAGATACGGGCGCGTCCCAGTCTCTTTTGTTGGCAGATATTTTGCCGTTTTCTGATTCTTCATCTGTCCTGATTAAAGGGGTAGATTCTGTAAATTATACACCCGTTCCGCTCCATAACATTCATCTGTCTTCCGACTTGATTTCTGGACCTGTTACGGTGGGTATTAAAGGTAGTTTACCGTTTGAATTACTTCTTGGCAATGATCTTGCGGGAGATAAGGTCGGGGTTAACCCGATTGTAACTGACAAGCCTTGTTTGGATCAGATTCATGATCCAGTTGAAGACGAAATTCAAAGTTTGTATCCTGCTTGTGCAGTTACTAGAGCCATGAGTAAATTGGCTGAGGAGTCTGAAAAGTCTCTTAAAGATGACGTCATCGATGACGTTTGTTTGGCTGACACTTTCGTGTGTTTAAATGATGAGGCTGATAAGCCACATTTGGATAGCAAATTGGAATGTTCTAATGACAAAATTTCAAAATCACAGCTGGTTAATGAACAGCATAGTGACAAGGACATTTCCAAGTTGTTTGACAGGGCAGTAGATGAGTGTGATGTAACTCAAGAGCATGTGTGTTACTTTTGTAAGAATGGTGTTCTTATGCGCAAATGGCGACCGCCAGATGTGTCACCTGATGATGAGTGGGCAGTTAAGTATCAGATTGTGGTACCAAAGTCATATCGTTCAGATATCCTCAGACTAGCCCATGAAACACCTCTTTCAGGCCATTTAGGTGTTAACAAAACATATTACAAAATTCTAAATCATTTCTATTGGCCAAATTTAAAGAAAGATGTTACGGAATTTTGTGGGTCATGCCACACATGCCAAATGGTAGGAAAACCAAACCAAACCATATCAAAGGTCCCTCTACAACCAATCCCTGCATTTGAGGAAGCATTTAGTAGGGTGATTATAGATTGTGTTGGTCCATTACCAAAAACAAAGTCAGGCAATCAGTACATGTTAACAATCATGTGTGCTTCAACCAGGTTCCCTGATGCCATTCCTTTACGGAATATTAACCCTACCTGGCCTGGGGGGCCGAAATTCCCCCCCACCCTAACAAACTTTCTGTGCTATCTCCGGAACGACAAAAAAGGAGAGCTGAAACTCATTGACGTTTTAGTTTATTATCTTGGGGTCATTTTGAGCCTATTTGCATAACCCCCCGAGCAGAGGATCATGGGTAAATTCAAGATGGCGGCCACGTGGGGTACCAGAAAAGTGATGTTTTTGTCATATTTTTTCACAATTTCTGCTTTTCAGCAATGAAAAGTGGGCAAAAACTATTTTATTTCACAGCGCATTAATATTTACTAATTTATCATGCAGTTTTTGCGGAGAAATTGCATAAATAAAAATTGTCGTTTTTGAAAATGACGTCACTGTGACGTCATCAAAGCGGCCATCTTGGATTTTTTTACATTTCCTGGTAGAGCTTGATCCAAGGGTATGGTGTGGTAAGTTTCAACCTCCTAGCTCAAGGGATAAGAAAAATAATTAGGAGGGCCATTTCGGCCCCCCCCGCCCCAGGCCAGGATAGGTCCCAAAAAGCCCAGGCCAGATAGGGTTAAGGCAGAAACTATTGTTAAGGGCTCAGTTAAACATTTCACACTTGTCGGCCTACCCCAGTCTGTTCAGTCTGATCAGGGATCTAATTTCGTGTCAGGAATTTTTCAACAAGTCATGCATGAATTGGGAATAAAGCAGTACAAATCGTCTGCATACCACCCAGAAAGCCAAGGCGCATTAGAAAGATTTCACCAGACATTAAAGAACATGATTAGGACTTATTGTTTTGACACTGAGAAAGACTGGGATGAAGGCATACATTTGTTATTGTTTGCTGTTAGAGAGTCTGTTCAAGAGTCTTTAGGCTTCAGTTCATTTGAATTAGTCTTTCGTCATACAGTTAGAGGACCACTTAAACTGCTAAAGGAAAAGTTCCTAGACAGTGATCTTGACTCATGTATTCTCTTACAATATGTGTCGGACTTTCGCACCAGGTTGACTAAATCACGTGATTTGGCCATGTCAAATTTAAAGTGAGCACAAAAAGGTATGAAAATAACCTATGATAAACATGCCCTTAAACGAAGTTTCAAACCTGGTGAGAAGGTACTTGCTTTTCTGCCTATTCCTGGTAATCCACCTAAGGCTAGATATTATGGTCCTTATATCATTGAAAAGAAACTAAGTGACCTTAATTATGTAATTCAGACTCCTGACAGGCGTAAAAACAAACAGTTATGTCATGTAAATATGTTAAAGTTATACATCGACAGAGATAGCACTAACAGTACTGTCCATCATGTAAGTGTAGTTAGTTCTGACCCTGATACTAATGAAACTTGTGAAGAGCCCATGACAGCGGCGAAATTACAGAACTCTGACATTCTACTTGATTTGGATTCCAAGTTGTGTCATCTCGAGTCAGCGCGTCGGGAAGAACTTCGAACTCTGCTCAGTCAATATGAACATTTGTTTCCCGACATTCCTACTCGGACTGATACAATTTCACATGACGTCGATGTCGGAGATTCTAATCCAGTAAAGCAGCACCCATATCGTTTGAATCCCATTAAACAAAACTCCCTGAAAAAAAGAGATTCAGTATTTATTGGACAATGACTTCATTGAACCAAGTAATAGTATCTGGAGTTCACCTTGTATCCTCGTTCCAAAGCCAGATGGCAGTTACAGGATGTGTACTGACTACAGAACGGTGAACACATTGACCAAAAACAGACACATTCCCTATTCCACGCATTGACGATTGCATCGATAAAGTGGGAAGTGCCAAGTGTCAAAGTTTTATCTTCTGAAAGGATTTTGGCAAGTTCCACTGACAGATCGTGCGCAGGAGATATCACCATTTGTCACTTCGGAGGGTCTGTTCCAGTACAAAGTTATGCCATTTGGAATGAAAAATTCTCCAGCCACGTTCCAGCGTCTCATCAATCGTGTTACTTCCGGTTTGGAAGGATGTAAGACTTACATTGATGACGGCATTGTCTACAGTGATACATGGGAAGATCATCTACAAAGAATTCGCGCACTGTTCAATCGGCTGAGTGACGCCAAGCTGGCAGTCAACCTTGGGAAAAGTGAATTCGGACATGCACGTGTGACATTCTTGGGTCATGTTGTAGGTCAGGGTCAGGTAAAACCTGTAGATGCCTAAGGTCAGTTCTATCTCGCTATTTCCAAGACCAACATGTAAGAGACAACTGATGCGTTTCTTGGGTATGGCTGGTTACTACAGAAAATTTTGTCCACATTTTTCAGGTATTACTGAACCTTTAACTCGACTCTAAGAAAGAGGGTAACTTTTGTTTGGACCGATGTATGTGAATCAGCTTTTGGGAAACTGAAAGCCATACTCAAGAGCGCGCCAGTTCGTTCAGCACCAGATTTTGATTCACCTTTTAAGCTGGCTGTAGATGCTAGTGATGTTGCTGCTGGTGCCGTTTTGCTACAAGAAGGTATAGATGGTGTAGACCACCCAATATGTTATTTTTCACGTAAATTTGACAAACATCAGAGAGATTATTCTACAATTGAGAAAGAATGTTTGGCAATGATATTGGCTTTAGAAAATTTTGATGTTTATGTTACTTCTTCATCGTTGCCAATTACTGTATTCAGTGATCACAATCCACTTGAAAAACAAAAATCAAAGATTGTTGAGATGGAGTTTGGTGTTACAAGAATACCATATTGAAATCAGACATATTAAAGGCAAGGACAATTTGATTGCTGATTGTTTGTCTCGCATATAATGTACATATGTTTGTCAACATTTTTGCTGTTGTAATATAGATTTTGTTTTGTAATAATGTTTTGAATTGTCAAGAAAGTCCCAAGTTTGAAACTTTCTTTTTTTAAGAGGGGGAGTGTCATGGTATTGCAGTATAAAATTAGACACTGAAGATAGTTCTAGCATAATTGAGCTGATGTAAACATGTTTACATCCTGTTCTGTGATTATAATCATAGAATTTTCTCGTAGTCGTGACCGATTTATCGCAAGTAAATTAAAATGGTCGAGATACGAAGAGACCCGTATGACGAGGGTAATTGGGTCACAGCGTCATCTACACATGTCGATGTTTCTGGAATGATAGAGCTACATACTGTTTTGTGGAATAATTATTTCGATCTTTCTAGAATTACACGCGTCTAGTCTGTCATCCATAATTCAGCCGTCGTCCATTAGAGAATATCCGCGTCCATAATCCAAAGACCTATTCCATATTCCATATAACAGTATTATCACCAAATTCAAAAAGACAATTATAGTATACATAAACATAGGCTTGTTTCCTGCAAGAGAGAAGCGGTCAACAGTTTTCAATGATGCCGGCAAGACATCATGAAGTTCCAAAAATATCAAATCCGTATCGCTGATCAGTATTCTTAATCCATAATATTCGTTGTAAAGTCGTCATCTAAAGAATGATGTATCTCAGTCACGCTTTGATTGTGACTGTTCATATGAGTACCATGAGGATCTTGAAGTACATGGGTTCATACGGCCCCTAGCCCCGGGTTAAGCGGAATTAGACACAAGTCATGAAACGTAGCGCCATAGATCTTGCACGCTACGTTCGTATTTTGCTATCAGCATGCGATATGTATCGCCAAATTTGAGAAACTTTGAGTGGAGGCGCTTGATGGAATAGCCCTGTTTTATAAGTTTCTGCAACAATGTTTTGTGACGTTGATTAAAATCGTCACATTTAACACAGGATCTAGCAAATGCTACTAAGCGAGATATGTATACGCCATATGCAGGTCCCAGTGGAATATTACTGTCCAGAAAGGGATAGTTTACGATGTCGAAATTGTAATCATCACTTTTGTCATAAAGTCGACGAGAGAGAATGTCCGCTTCATTTTTGTAGAGATATAGATCTAAATATGATGTGCCTGTAGGGCTATCTGTAGTTTCCTTCAAATCCAGTGAAGGTGGATATATATCCTTCACTGCGTCATTTATATAGCGATTATCCACAGCGAGAAGATCATCTATATAGCGTTTGGTGAATGAGAAGGAACGGGCTCTGAATGGATCGGTTTTTGAAAGCGCTTGCATATAGCCATATTCATAAGAGAACAGATACAGGTCAGCCAATAGGGGTGCACAATTAGTATCCATTGGAATACCTATATGCTGCTGATATATTGTGTTGCCAAATTTCACATAGATATTTGTAATGAGAAATTCAAGCAACTCTATAAACAAAGAAACATCCCATGAATGATATCTCTTGTATGTAGTAGAGCTAAAGAATGCTTTATGGCTTCCGGCATTAATATATCTACGATCAGTTTTCTTGAACACAGATACTAATAATGAACTTAGACGGTCAATAAGGTCCTGATGAGGGATTGTAGTATAGAGAGTCGAGAAATCCCATGTGGATACATGACTGTACGGTATGTGACCTTTAGCATCAAGTTCTTCCGTAAGACATTTTGAGTTTTTCAATATCCACATACATTCAACGCCAGAGCTCTTAGAAATAGTGGCGCAATACCGTTCCCAAAATGCTTTTACCTCCTGAAGGACCCTCGTCAATAGGGCTGAAAGAAGCTTGATGGTGCAGCTTCTAGAACCAGCTATGAATCTAGCTTTGTATGGTGATTTATGCATTTTGGGAGTCCAGTATACTTTTGGTATGTCGTTATGATTGGTTGGAAGACAAATACCTCCTCTTTCCCTGAGAAACTTTTTGTGATTGTTAAATAAATCTTCCTGAGTAAATGCAGATTGGGAGTAAATAGACGTATTTGATGAAGATATGTCTACACTCAATTCTTTAACCAGCACCTGGTAATAGTAATATTTACATATGAATATTATATTATTCGGAGCTTTGTCTGCTGGGACTATGATGAATTTATTCTGGTGATTTGCTAGAACTTCATGCGAATGGAAGTTCTCAGTACTCGTTTTGCTTGGTGAAGGGTACTTCTGTCAATATGGCGGATTGCTTCAACGATCTTGTTCTTGGTGAAGTCCAGCCAATCAGCGAGTACTGTAGATTCAAAGATTTTCTCGCTTTGACCAGTTAATAATATTTTTAATGCAGTCGGCCTTCAGGTTTTTTCTTCTCGGCCCTCTATATTTACGCCTCTTCATCAGGAGAGTTAGGGTGAATAGATAATAGACTATTCACAATCATAACTATAGCCTCCAGACGTGTATAAGTTCCAGTCAAACTAATAACCCTATCAAGTCATCTGATAGTAAGCGATGATCTATGCGATTACAGAACGAGCCCAAAATGGTGAATATTTTCATAGGTTCTTATTCACAACCCAAGTCTGTGAGGCGCGATGCTGGCCACGTTGCTTGATAATGCCGACCATTGCAGATATCGTGCAGGCAGATGTCAATGTGTGATCATCAGTAAATCCGAAAAACTCGAAACATACTTATGCTGCTTTTCCACCATCTTCAGAAGTCCAGGTAAATCCTAAATCCTCACAGAGGGTTTACCTGGACTTGTTGGTGATTTGAATGAGTTACTGAGTCGACGCCTCGGTTATACAATCTCGTACATTTCATTCCCGGCGCTTGTTTTGAATTAGCATGTCGGTATCACAATTCTGTGGTTTTTGATTTGACTTCCGATGTCGATTTCATCCCGACATCCAAGCACTTTGGCCCGCAAAGAAATCCAATCCTGTCACATCTCATACCTCGCAGCGGATTGGCATAATCAGCGTTCACTGATTGGTTTGATTTAGAGGAAACCCTTTGATCTATTTAAATCCAGAACTAGTATGGGTAACTAACCAAGCAAGTGTATTGATCCTAACTGATCGATCGATACACCGGCTTGCGAGGATTCTTTTCCACAGTATCTACAGAGACATAATGAACCAGTATATACATATGCATCAAATGCATGTTTTGATTACCGAAATGGATAATGAACTATTGCCATACTGTAATCAGCTATTTTAACATTGAGTGGAAGTAATATCTCTTATGCTTTACACAGCGAAGAGCCGTGTTTCGCAGACGATCAAAAAGTTATATCCGGTTACGAAGTATTTTGAAAAAACAACAACCCGTAAATCAGAGGTGAAAATATACTTCAGTGGAAGTATCCCCAACGGACATCCTTCCTTGGCAATAGAAGCATCCCTAACAATTGTCCTTCCTTGAGAGAAGTATCACTAGATGTCCTTTCTTGACCATAGTAGTATGCTTAACAGATGTCCTTCATCGATAGAAGTATCCATAGATGTCCTTCGTTGACTATGAAAGTACCCCTAGATTTCCTTCCTTGACTATAGAAGTATCGCAAATAGATGCCCTTCCTTGACTGTAGATGCCGTTACCGGAGAGGTGTTTTAAATTGTTCATTCATGGGTTTTACGGCTCTTCCACAATCACGTAGTTCATTGAGTTTTTCCATTAGTTGTGGAATGTTTCATCTGTGCCCGTAACATTGCCTGTAGGTCATGACAAGATGTTACCATGACAGCGGCCCGGGGACCTTGAATGGGATGACACGACTTGGTATCTGTCACGTGATCATGAATGAACTCGGGTGATTTGTGTCAGTGTCACTTCATTCACGGTTTATTACACTGTCAGCTGGATTTGTTTTAACGCCAATCCGTTTAAAAGAAAAAAAGCACAGAGAAATTGGTTCATTCTTTTCATGTGTCAGGTATGCTCGACATAGCCGTTCATCTAACTCATTCAGAAGAAGATGAAGCTGACTTTAAGATTCCCTTTTATATTCAGCGGTTTAAGCTCGAGGTAACCTGTATATTCCAGATAAGTTACTAAGTTTAAAATAGAAGCTGATGCTTACATTGTAGAATAAACAACATTACGTTTGGATAAAGGAAGGCAAGAGAGGAACATCATGATATCCCACTGGCAAAATTTGAAACTGTTCAACGCTTTCCCTTGTCAGAATCTATACACACAAGGCTTAACAAAAGTTAATATTGATACACGTAGATTTGCGTGTTAACACTGCTCTATACCAATCTGACATTCACGAGCCGACCTTCATCCATGAAGAATTCTCGCGCTTTTAAACCAAATAGCAAGCGTCAGATCCGGCATTACATATTCAGCCCTCGTTCATAAAAGTAATTCCGATAATCGAAAGACTTATTTCGTATGACAGTTAGGACCATTACAAATACTTATGAACTAAAAATAATAAAACACAAGATGGTTTCCTACAACAGAGGGGCGAGCAACAGTTTTCAATGTCAACATAACATGAGGATGTACTACATAAAATCTCAATCGCTGACCATTATTCTTTATCCAAATGGATTTCCGAGTCGTTTTGCTGAGTATGTATCTCAGTCACGCTTTGATTGTGACTGATCATTTGAACACCATGTAGATATAAAACACATGATATTCAAACGGCGCCTAGCCCCGGGTTAATCGGAATTATTTTGCCGTCAGTGTACGATATTTAATACAGTATTTGATAAACTTTGCATGGAGGCGTTTGGTATAGTCTAGTTCTGCAATGATGTCCTGTGGCGTTGATTAATATCGTGGCAGTGTGTATACTGCACAGGATCTAGCAAATGCTATCACGATATATCTACATGGTATATCTACATATCTGTATATACATAGATGAATGTCGGCGACTCAGAGTAACAAGTTTAGGCACCGGACGTGTATTCGTTCCAGTGAAACTCTTTGATGACTTCAGAATAATTAAAAATATTACTTGCCAATGATTTAGAGTACTGGTAAGAAATACACGGCGGTTCCGTGAACTTAAAATAAATAGGTAGAACATTGCGAACCTCTGGGTCATTTGGAGTTCGTCAGATCCGACATCCAGTAGCCAGCCTTCATCTATGTAGAATATCTGTGCCCTTAATCGAAAGACCCAGTTTATAACATACTGTACCAAAATTCAAACAGTCATCCAAATGGAAAGATATATAAACACAAGTTAGTTTCTTACAAAGGCGGTCATCACTTTTCAATCAAGGATCAGTAATGTCAGCCGTTTATTGTCGCGAAAATTCCTCCTGGTCGACGGGCGCTTGTAAAAAATCGAATCTGTACCCTCTATATATTCCCAACAGTAATATATGAATTAACGCCTTGAAAATGCAGCAACAACACAGATATACACGAAGCACAATATGATGGATGTTCGGTGTGGATTCAACGTAATATGTAATACTATGAATACACCATGTAGTTTGTTTCATGGCAACGTTGCAAATAACGTTGCACGTATATACATATCGAGAAGAAATATCGATTCTTCATGTCGTCCCCGTGACGTAATAATGTTATGGCACCAGAAATGAAAATAAATCACAGATATAATTGTTCTTATGAACGTAGTGAAATACAAGGGAAGAATATAATTGTGATGAATGAGGAGCCTCTAAGAATGACAAACGTCAGCAGGAAGGCCTACCTGGCACATGGCCAAAAATACCATTCCAGTCAGTATATATTACCAACTAAGACATTCTCCAAGACACCTTCTTGATAGATGGCAGCCCCACGGGTGGGAACGGGTTGTTTTGAGTTAGTCCTCTCGTTACAGGCTTTCCATATATAACTACCCGAAAGAGGAGATCTGCAAGCAATTGCGTGACTGATTATCCGTGGTTTTCCGCACTTGTATATAAGAAACGCACTCGAGCACCTATCTATATGTCCCCATCTTCGCCGAGTCTGGGTCGTGGCTCTTATACCCGGATGATACCCAACGTTTGTGTGAAGCAGCTGCGTATTGTCAAAGAACTGAAGTTGTCATCGTCCGAATGGACCCTTTCCGTGTGAATTAAAATGATAATCCAAATAAGTAAAGTTACAATCAGTGAAACTCGATTTGTTTCAAAGGAGAAACGTCATCCAATTTCATATATGATTATACCAGCAAGATATGCCGTCGAATCATTTGTAGCCCTGTCAAATAACTTGTCATTTGTAGCCCTGTCAAAGATGTGATCACATCGTCGGATTTCATTTGCCCCCATGAGTTTTAAAAAGTAAGTCAAGGTCGATCCTCCTCATGCAGGGGTACTGAAGTTACGGAAATTTGTTGAGGACAGGCAGAATACCTCATGGTCATTCAATTGCTGGATATATTCTAACCTAGCTGGTATTTTTCAATGTGTCAATGGCACTTGTCTACATGGGGATACTGGTCCAAGACCAAATACATGACCAAGGGCAATAGATGTCTCCCTGGAACTGGGTTATCTGTAGTTCCTCTCGTAAATGTTGATAAATGTCCATATATATCGAATATTTCTGCTAGATGTGAATTCAAACGATCAACTTTTCTTTGGGAAATTGAACCAAAGAACGTGGAATGTTGAGATGACGAAACGACCATTTGGTGGAAGTTGAAAAATTTAGCGCCACCGGAACTATGCCATTCTATTGGACAATCTTCGAAATATTGGGAACATGATTTATACGCCAGCTGCACACATTTCAAAGTGAAATTGGACAGCTTCTTGCTTCGAGGGCTTCGTCGAACACGAACAGGCAGAAACGCAGAAATTGAAACTTGATAATATAGAAACAACCGTACAAAAATTAATTTAATGAATAACGAGCAAAACATTACATGCCAAACTGAATGAAATTCGGCTCACGGAAATATTCGAGGAGGAAGAAAAATGGAAATTCCTGTAGCCAAAATACAAAATATGGTTGGAACAACTTCCACACAGAGATTAGCTAGATGATATTGTACTCAGGGCCGTCCGAAATACATCACCCTACCAACACAACGTGACAGGTGCCACAGTTCATCACAAAGAAATGTAGAACACCAACAACGCGATTTTATGATCGTAACCATTTTTTTCACCAGTGTCACAACACGACAACCCACCTTCGGAAGGACCCTACTCACAACGAGACTAAGAATAGAAACTACCAGTCAGAACAGATCAACAAGGCAACACAAAGCCACAGAAACCCAAATATCACAGGGACCACAAAACAAGGAATGGACAGGATCACAGTCAAGAAAGGATTCAAAGTAATATCTTAGGTCCTACTGACTAAAATGAGGAGGCATAACTGGCTAAAGCGATGAATTTTAATCCGACACTGTGAAGTAGACGCGAGAGATGAATCTGTGGTGAGAAACAAAGTAACATTTGAATCTGGAAGCGGTAGAAATAGAAAATTAGACATTTTTATGGACTACATGAGCCATTGTCACAAAGATAATAATGACGAAAACCATAGTAAACTGGCATAAAGCAGAATGTGAAGCTTATAAAGAACATTCGGACCAATGAAAATATTGTCATTAATGAAGCCGATATTGTTTTCATGAACAAAGGGTATTATATATGTGGGCAAAATGCTTGAAATTCTCGCTGATGACAGCCGCACACACGGGCCACTCACGAAACAAAATTTAAATTATACAACCAAATTCAGCGTCACAACATGACAATCCACCTTCGGAAGAACCCACACACAACGAGAGACGACAATAACAAATCACCCAGCCAGAACAGATCAACAGGCCAACACAAACCAGCAGAACCCCAATATCACAGGGCTTAGAGAACACGAATTGGACAGGATCACAATCAAAGGATCCAAAAGTACTAAACTTATCTTCGGTCCTATATCTACTAAAAATGAGGAGGTATAATGGTCAAACGGATGGAATTCACTCCCACACCGAAATAGAATGCCAATGAACTTGAAATGGACGTTTCTGCTTTAGCAGAAAACTTAGACTCCAGGAGTATTTATATGATGCAGATGTGAGAGATGAATCTGTAATGACAAACAAAGGTACAGTTGACCCTGGAAGAGGCAGAAATAGAAATTTAGATATTTTTGTAGACTACAATATCCATTGTCAGAAAGATAATGAGGAAAACAAAACATTCATATCAAACCGGCGTAAAACAGAATCTGAAGCTTTGAAGAGCATTCGGAGCAATGAAAATATTGTCATTAATCAAGCCGATAAAGGTTCATAAATTGTTATCATGAACAAAGGGTATTATGAGGGCAAAATACTCGAAATTCTCACTGATGACACCACACATGGGCCACTCACGAAACAAAAAAGTATACACCCAAATACTATGCCGATTTGACCATTCTGTTAAAGGCATCAAAATGTGGCAGCAAAAGAGTTGCAAATTTTGCGATCATCTTGTCTTGCGATCCACCTTATAACTTTCCACAGAAACAAATGTGATTTATAGGAATTTGATTTATGTTCTCATATGCAATGAATGAGAAATACCACATAGGTGAAACGAGGGACACGGTTGCGTAAGGAATCGATGTTGGGTACATCGACAACAGATAGACACCCAAACCTCCAAGTGTTCAAAGCGCGCAAGCACAAAGGCTCGACACTTATTGGGCGTTAAATACAGAATGTTTCCTTTCTTCAAATTATCGACAAGTAACACCAATAAGAGATCAGATGTTTCGATTGTTAATTCCGTATCATTGATCAGTACTCCTTTTTCAAATTATTGTCTCTATCGTTTTCATATGATCACAACGAATATCTTGCAATACAGGGAGTTTTTACGGTCCCTAGTCGCGAATATATGTGGAATTAAACAAAAATTAAGAAATAATAGTACTTTGTTCCCAGTGTACGATATGTGACGTTTGCAGAGGGGAAAATGGATTGCCTTGTCAGTCAATCAAGATAGACGTGAATATTCTTCACTTCTTGGTGGTAACCGAATATTATCGAAACGAGGAGAATGGTTTTTCGTTCAGCTTCAATGGATCCATCGATGTGGTGAAGCTGAATACATCGAGAGCACCTCAGAACGTACAGTGTTTAACGTTATGAGCGAGAGTACGCCACCCACGACGGCCAGACCGGTTATATACCTGTGGATAAAAACTTCTGTTTAACCCAAGGCTACTCACCCTGCGATGACATCAGATAAATTGTATTGCATTATGTTTTCGAAATTGCTCATCATCAAGATATACGAAATAAGAGTTCATAAGACCTGCAGTTCGGGTCATGCTGAATTGAAATGGATTTGAGTTATTTTGATATCGATACTATCGTATGTTAGGAATTGTTCATTTCAATTGTATTTCTGTACCAGGTCAAAAAATAAGACTTATTGTGGTTAGTGCATACGTCCTCCTAAATCATGCGCATGAAAGTTTTTTCTTCGTTCTTTTTTTTGGTAAAGTTATCCCCCTTGATCATGACGCGGGTTATCAACATCGGATTTGTCTAATTAGGTGTTAAGTGTGTGAAAACAACGAATACTGTGGTGTTAGGCATGATTTTGAGTTCTTTGACCAGAAACATAGAACGTTTTATTTGCATAAGATAGGCTGTACCTTAATCTTCAACCTCAACTTTATTGTCCACACTGTTGACAATTTGTGACACAAGTGGTTACAATAACATATATACATTTTATGCGGAGGTGGTCAGTTATAATTCGGTATTCGTGGTTACAGATATGGTATATAGGTATGGTATATAGGTATATGTAAAATTGATATATACCTCTGGTACCACTCCTGACGATGACACGAATAAATATATCGAAACATTGATATACAAAAGTTTTTCGTTATTATTTTCGGAGTCAATATCAAACAATGTCATTAATTTCACCGTGTCTTTTGGGAAATAGTAGTATGTTGAGTTTCATATAGCCTATATCATAATCGTTGGATATACATGAATAAGATCAGTATTAAACTTCTGGCTACACCACCCCAATGATGTCAAACTCACCAGAGATGTTTTGAAGAGGATACGAATATGTCGCATGTCTCCTAATAATTTTACTTTAAATTTAAGCCTTTTTCCCCATTAAAATTTAAAATATTAAAAAAAATTAAAATAGAAGTGTTCATACGGCCCAAACCAATACAATTTGGAGATTCATTTTACTGAACGTCTCTATATTAATTTAATACATTTATAACGTTCACTTCCAAACCATGAGATAGACCCCCAAAAAATGTGTCACTTTTCCGGTAGTAATGAAAAAAAGAAAATTCAAATTTCAGTGCACGTGTATATGACAATGACATATTTTGACAAGGGGACGGGCACGAAGTTTCTTGAATTCCCCTCTGGGCAAATTTCTCACTCAGAACCTGTTGCAAAGTACCGTTCAAGTCTAATATAAATTTTGAGAATATTTGTCTTCGTTGAGAAACATAATTTTTATTTTTCATTTTAGGGATATTGTTTGTCATATACAAAGGTATGTGATCCCG
Source organism: Hanleya hanleyi (assembly GCA_036873755.1). Classification (NCBI taxonomy): domain Eukaryota; kingdom Metazoa; phylum Mollusca; class Polyplacophora; order Lepidopleurida; family Hanleyidae; genus Hanleya; species Hanleya hanleyi. The sequence goes on along the minus strand of JAVTVY010015725.1, from coordinate 41,690 downwards.
CTGTTGAAATTATCTGAAGTTAATAGACTGTTACGTGAAAAGGTGTGAAACTACACCCCTGCAAGATGTATTTAAATGGCTTGTCCCAGTGCTAACTTCCTTCGGGTGTAATTACACCTTCTTGATAGGATGTAAATTTGCACCTTTTACTCAAATTACACCAGAGACATTTGGGGTCCAGTGCAACTTACATAGGTATTCCAATGGGTGTTTGTCCAAACAGGATGACTATTACTACACCTTTAATTAAGGGTATCTATACACCTTTAATTAAGAATGTTTATTTACACCTTCCTCAGATCATCACACTGTTATTACAAATACAGATAATGCTTTTCTAAATTTTACTACAATGCGTGCTATGAAGAAATAAATGCCTCAAAGTAATCGCCTCAAATTTCAGATTCATTATGATGCCTGAATCACTCGCGTCAGTTGGTAAGATTAGATTGAATTCCAGTAATTGATGTAGATACCGAAGAGTATATCCGTTTTGCACTGGAATTTGCACTGGAATTTGCACTGAATGATTTGAGCATACACGGGACAAAAACTTTGTGAAGAAATTAAAAGTCTGAATTTAAATATCATAATTGTCTCGAAAACAAAAAATTAAACGAGTTATAAATGTATTGTTTTCCTGTATTATTTTTACCTTTGAATTATCAAGACAAAGTAAAAAATGAAACAAGCATTTACTGCATGAACAGTTCTAAGAGACCGTATGTCTCCCGTTTGACCGGTATTCTCTCACGTTTATCAAGTATTTCAAGTTTCATATCGAAATGGAATTAAATATCTTATCGGTGTGAATATCATAATAAACCAATGCATTTATGTTATCAGTTCGTATATGAATGCTCGTTACTTGCCGACGGGCGGTTGTTCTCTCCGGGTACTCCGGCTTCCTCCACCATCCAAACTGACTGTCACCATATGAGTGAAACAAACTTGAGTGTGACATCAAACCAAATCTCCCCCCCCCCCCTGCCCCCCCCTACTCGTAGCGATATATTCATTCCTTCCATCTTCATCAGTCTTTCGATATCTGCATACATTCGCATGTTAGATTTCCATGATTTGATGAATATATAAGTATAAATATATAAGGGATTGTTTATGGATTCAATATATACAGCTGGTGCGTCAAGCATATAAATGTGCGACTTAGGTAACGGATATTATTATTTGTCCTGACATTTATATGCATTTGACATAAAAATAAATATTTTTTCTTTAAATAATGAACTTTGTTAGCTTATCTAAAGATAAAGACATGTCATCCCTTGTATGCTGTAGAAACTGTGTTCCTTTGTATGTGTGTTCTTTGTTTTCAACTGGGTAAAACCTCCGTGACCGTCGCTACATAACGTTTCTTGAATTTTGAATGAAAGGGAACTTCTTTCTTTATCATCTGGTGACGTTTTGCTTCAATTACTTATCGTTTTCAAACCACAAATGTTAGCGTTAGTAACTATAGCTCATGCAGTTACTCAGAATTATCAACTAATTTTAGTTTGAAAGTATTTAACACTATAACCCTATTAAGTACTTCCGGGAAAGCGTATAATTCGAACACGTGTTGTTAGAGGCTATTATTCTTTCATTCCAGTGTACTTCTTCCTTCAAACTTAAGAAAGATTCGCGGAAGCATTCTTGATAAGACAATGTCGTCAAGGACTGTAAAATTTGCCAAATGGTTGCGAAAATCTGGTTGTGTTATAGTCAAGTGAACGGTCGAATAGCCTCCAAAATATAAAATTTAAATATATCCTAAAATGCAGACGGTATATTTCGGTCCGTGGAAATCGATTGATATAGAAGTAGGGTACCGCCATACACGTGATACGAAGAGCATTGTATTAAACATAATGGCGTTGCATAACTATGGCGATCTAAATTACGTTCTTCCTCGATCACTGATAAAATATTTCGAAAAAAATTATGAGGAGAAAATGGCTGTGACATGAGATCGAACAATTTATTTCCAATGTGAAATTAATTTTTAATTACAGTAATATCTAGGATCGTCATCAAATGTATATATTTTGATCAACCTTTTCACAAAAAACGTGGAAATCTAAATTGCCTTGCATAAATTAAGTCTTATGTGATTCACTTTTAACGGGAAAAGGAAATGGGATAATTACAGATGTCTGGATATTCTCTACCCACGTGGAAAGAAACGCAGATAAAACACTTAAATTTGAACATCGTGAGACATTTCTGAGGGAACAATCATCTTTTTGACAATTCATTATTCATATCTGCAGTTGTCTTATCACACCTATTCTTAGCGCCATCCAACCTGGCGGGGGTGGAGAGGCGCATACGGGGGAGAGGTTGAAAGGTTTCCCTGTCAGAGAAAAAAGTTAAGCTGAATAGCTCGATGGCTTTATATTTTTATAACACGTCATTTTGCTATTTATTTCACGACCCTCAGATGGAGGCATCATGGGTGAATCGAAGATGGCATCCACGAGGGCGTTACCGCACCATTACTGTTCCTTTCTAATTTCGTGTTATTGTCCGTCTAAGAGTGCCCGAAATGAATTCATTTCACATTTATGATTACTTCCTATATACTCAACAATTTTGTAAAGAAAATGCGAGAATAATAAAGCATTATGAATCGGTCAAAAAAATGCATTTTGCGAATTTCACGTCACTGTGATGTTACCATGCTTCCGTTAAAACTCTTTTCATATTTTCTGGTAGCTGGCCCAAATATTTAGTGTGGAAAATTGAATTCCTCTACAGGAGTAACGAAATTGTATATAGTAGCTGGCTGGTCATTTGGCTACCTCTCTCTATCCCCCAGAACTAGGTTCAAACATTGCAACATGTATTCCCTTCGCCGAGTGAAAGCCTATACCTATTTTATACATTTATTTTGACCTAACGTACATAACTTGTTTTTTCTTATTTCGCGATGTTCCATGACTGTCGGCAAATTCTGCAATAAAAATATAATAAGTGGCTGTTATATTGCTATATCACAGTGAACTGGTTGGTATTAAAAGATAATATGGCGAAAAATGTGTTGTTAATTGGTCAGTAGTATAGAAAGAGCATCTGGCCACCATTTGACCTAAAAAAATTGCATATTGAGGTCACGCGAAGGTCACAGAGATCAAGGTCACTATAGTTCCGGCACTCCCGGTCACGCAACACGTGACCGAAATGACCTCTGGGGATGTATTCCTCCACGGTGATGTGGTCTGGCGGTGATGCGGTCGCGGGAAGAATCCTCCGCGGACAGAAAGTAATCCCGAGACTTCAAATACGCGGGAGATCGCTTCGCCTCATTCTCCGGGAATATCCGGGACTCTTCGGCAATGTCCGGTCATCTCCGACAATGTCCGACCATCTCCGAGAATATAATGGTCAATAAGCCTTTATCCGCCCATCCAAAGCATCAATGGAATGCCTGTCATCAAACATCGACAATATCGCCAGCTATATGCCCAGCATAAATGGCAAGTGGGAAACCCTCAGTTTCTCCACATAGCCATACAGTGGGAGAAGGGAAATCCCCCATGTCCCAGCGGGAGTCGAACCCGGGTTGCTCCCTCCAGAAGCTGACACACTATCCACTACACCACGGGTCTGCCCATACCCCTATCAAGGTTGAAAATATCCTAATATATCTACCAGAGGGCAGATCACTATACGGCTAGGGTGTAGGCCCAATCGGGAACCCTTATCAACCATGTCTAGATGGGCTAATATCGCTTCCCATCGGATCGAGGCCTGCCAAGAGAGGCAGGGTGGGTTAGTGTTAGTGGGTGTATGAAAAATTAGGATTGAGTTTGAACATATAAAAAGAGGAACACGGACTTTACCCCTAAAATAGGGAAAACCCCTATCAACCAAGTCTAGAGGGGCTAATATCGGTCCCCAGCGGATCGGGGCCTGCCGAGAGAGGCAGGTTGGCTTAGTGGGTGTATCTAAATCTAGGATTGGGTGTGAACATATAAAAAGCGGAACATGGACTTTACCCCCTAAAATAGGGAAAACCCCTATCAACCAGGACTACAGGGGCTAATATCGGTCCCCAGCGAATCGGGGCCTGCCGAGAGAGGCAGGGTGGGTTGGTGGATGTATGTAAATTTAGGACTGGATTTGAACATATAAACAGCGCAACACGGACTTTACGCCCAAACCATGAGGAATCATCCAGGGGAATGGGTATGGTGGCATCTGCAGGGTCGCATGTAAATTAAGATTTGTCCCGAAAATATAAAAAGCGGAACACGGACTTTACACCTGTGGAGAACTATGGAGAATCATGGGTGTTTTAGGGTCCACTATTGGTACGAATGGTGCAAAAAAAACAAAAAAAACAAAAAAAACAAAAAACAAAAAACAAAAAAAAACCTCTACCTAGGACCGGTGGGGGGGGGGATTTCCCTTGCTGTATGGTCATATCTCCTCCAGTACATCATATCCAGGCTGGGGGAGCCGCGTTGGGTATGTTTACAATTCTCGTAGGCTCTTGTCCAACCAGAAGACGTCGTTTGAGAAAGTTCAATCTTCGGAAGTGTACGACTTTAGGATACGCTTGCCCTTATGGACAGTAACGCCCGCCAACGCCCAGCTTAACGCTCCAAGGCCCTGGTGAAATAACTCAGAAGCTCTGATTTCCTAGATATTACATGGAATTGCCACTAATTCATCGAAACGCAGTGACGCCCGTCAACGCTCGCCTCAACGCTTTAACGCCTGTCTCAACGCTTAACGATCTATCTGTACGCCTTAACGCCCTAGCATAACGACATGACGCCATGATCTTAACGCCTTATCGTAACGTCACCCAACGCCTTGACGCCAGGATGCGGACAGATGAGGGAAAGAAAGTTTTCATAAGTTTTCATATAGTCTATTCCCCCCAATGTTACATCATACCCAAGCTGGGAGAGCCGCGTTGGATATGTTTACAACTCAAGTACTCCTGTCCAATCAGAGGCCGCCATTTGGCGCTGCATCTGTCATATTCGTTCTTGCCGGTTAGATGTATTCTCGGTTGCTCTTGTTCAATCACAAGTCACCATTTCAGAAAGTTCAATCTTCGGCCATGTTCGCACTGATCCGTTTGTTCTAATCGTCGTCGGGCAGGCCAGGATACCGTTGAGGCAACATATCTTCAAACAGTTGTTTGAGCATATTCCCTACGGGCTATAGGGTACAGGGTGCGTCAACGCCTGTCGTTACGCCTTAACGCCCTAGCATAACGCCATGATGTTGACCGGTGAGAGAACAACAACAACAAGAAGAAGGATGACAGGTCAATCATTTTATTATCCTCTCCAGTACATCATATCGACGCTGGGGGAGCCGCGTTGGGTATATGTTTACAATTCAAGTAGGCTTTTGTCCAATCAGAATTTGGGGCTGCAGACTGACTGATTGACTGACTGAGTGACTGAGTGACTGACTGACTGACTGACTGACTCACTAACTGACTCACTCACTCACTCACAGGTAGGGTGCACCCTGTACCCTATAGCCCGTAGGGCATAGTGTACACCAGAGTGCGGATGCACCACAGGTGCGTGCACATGCGTGCATGGCAACCTGGTAGAGTTACCTGTAAGTGAGTGAGTGAGTGAGTGAGTGAGTGAGTGAGTGGGTGAGTGAGCGAGTGAGTGAGGTGTGCCCAACGCCCGACTTAACGCGCACTAACGATGGTGAGTGAGTGTGAGTGAGTGAGCGGTCATATAAGGTCGTTTGTAAGCCATTAGGAATAAGAGCAGCCGAGAATACATCTAACAGAAAAGAACGAATATGACAGATGCAGCCCCAAATGTGGGCTTCTGATTGGACAAGAGCCTACTTGAATTGTAAACATACCCAACGCGGCTCCCCCAGCAAGGGTATGATGTACTGGAGAGGATAATAAAATGATTGGCATGTCATCCGTGTTGTTGTTGTTGTTGTTCTCTCACCGGTCTACATCATGGCGTCAAGGCGTTATGCTTGAGCGTTAAGGCGTAACGACAGGCGTTGACGCACCCTGTACCCTATAACCCGTAGGGTATATGCGCAAACAACTGTTTGAGGATATGTTGCCTCAACGGCATCCTGGCCTGCCCGACGACGATTAGAACAAACGGATCAGAGCGAACATGGCCGAAGATTGAACTTTCTGCAGCGCCAAATGGCGGCCTCTGATTGGACAAGGGTACTTAAGTTGTAAACATATCCAACGCGGCTCCCCAAGCTTGGGTATGATGTAACAGTGGCGAGAATAAACTATATGAAAAGTTGTGAACGAGTTGATCTTTCTTTCTCTCATCTGTCTGCATCATGGCGTCAAGGCGTTGGTGGGCGTTACGATAAGGCGTTAAGATCATGGCGTCAAGGCGTTATGCTAGGGTGTTAAGGCGTTAGATAGGGCGATAAGGCGTTGAGACAGGCGTTAAGGCGGTGAGACGGGCGTTAAGGCGTAACGACGGGCGTTGACGGGCTTCACTGCATTTCGATGAATTAGTGGCAATTCCATAGAATATCTAGAAAATCAGAGCTTTTGAGCTTATTTCATCAGGGCGTTGAAGCGTGAAGCTGGGCGTTGGCGGGCGTTACTGTCCATAAAAGCAAGCGTATCCTAAAGTCGTACACGGCCGAAGATTGAACTTTCTCAAACGACGGCTTCTGATTGGACAAGAGCCTACGAGAATTGCAAACATACGCAACGCGGCTCCCCCAGCGTGGGTATGATGTACTGGAGGAGATATGACCATACAGCAAGAGAAGGGGAATCCCCCCTTGTCCTAGATGGAGATTTTTTGCTCCATTCGTACCAACAGTGGACCGCAAAACATCCATGATTATCCATGGTTTAGGTGTTCAGCTTTTTTTATATTTTCGGGACAAATCCTAATTTTACATACACCCATTCTCTGCAGGTCCCGATCCGCTGGGGACCGATATTAACCGCTCTACATCTGGTTGATAAGGTTTTCCCTATTTTAGGGGATAAAGTCCGTGTTCCGCTTTTTATATGTTCAAACCCAACGACAATTTTACATGCGCCCACCCATGACTTTGACACCTGCCACGACCCATTTGGACCAATAGTTGCCCATCTCGACCTCAAAACGTCCATTCCCATGCCCGTTTTACTGCGCATGCGCGGAATGACGTCAGTTCCACGTCACATCCATCCAGTCGGATGCCCCCTCACGAGTGCCCCACTCGACCCAATCGGACCACTGGGGGTCTGTCTAGACCCCAAAACGTCCACCCCAATCTGCCTCCCCAGTGCGCATGCGCACAGTCACTTTTCAACAAAATTTCAACGCATGGCCTCGAGACCATCGTGTTCTACGTGGTGAGATGAGAAAAACAAGGGGTCACACCCTATACCGCCAATGTCCATGAGTGGGTCTCCCATTAGGTTAAACATTGCATACCGCAAATGTCCATGTTCTCACTCGACCCAATCGGACCACTAGGGGTCCACCTAGACCCCAAAACGTCCAACCCGATCTGCCTGCCCAGTGCGCATGAGCACAGTCACTTTTCAACAAAATTTCAACGCATGGCCTCGAGACCATCGTGTTCTACGTGGTGAGACGAGAAAAACAAGGGGCCACACCCTACACCGCAAATGTCCATGAGTGGGTTTCCCATCAGGTTAAACATTGTATACCGCAAATGTCCATGCGTGGGTTCCCGATTGGGCCTCCATCCTAGCCCTATGCAGACTCATGGTGTAGTGGATAGCGTGTCCGCTTCTGGAAGGAGCAACCCGGATTCGACTCCCGCTGGGGCCAGGGGATTTCCCTTCTCCCAATGTATGGTTATGTGGAAAAACTGAGGGTTCCTCACTTGTTATTTATGCTGGGCATATAGCTGGTGACATTGTCGGGGACCATGTTTGATGACGTGCATTCCGTTGATGCTTTGGAAGGGCGGATAAAGGCTTATTGACCATTATATTACCGGAGATTGCCGGACATTGTCGGAGATGACCGGACATTGCCGAAGAGTCCCGGACATTGTCGAAGATTCTCGGAGAATGAGGCGAAGCGACCACCCGGAGAATGAGGCGAAGCGGCCACCCGCGTATTTGAAGTCTGGTTGACATTGGACTACTTTCTGTCCGCGGAGGCTTCTTCCCGCAACCGCAAAAAGCATCTGGACACCATTTGACCTACTTTCGTGGAGGTCGCGCGGAACTATAGTGATCACGTGATCGTCACGTGACCTCCGTGTGACCTCCACGAAAGTAGGTCAAATGGTGTCCAGATGCTCTTTCTACACTACTTTGGTCTAGATGAGGAGTTTCCATTTGAGATCAACGAGGTTTCCATTGGTTATCTTTCACAACAGGCACTTCCGGTTGGACATAAAACTTAAAAGAATAGGAATATTCACGTTTATCCGCGGTCGATTGCCGATTTGGGCGACGCCCGCTGATGGATAATCGTACAGGATTTTTTCAGGTTGATCTTCAACTATTCAACTTTAGGGGAGGACATAAACTGTCTGTTTCATGACAATTTTGCTACAATGAATCGAAATGTTGGTATTCTTTTTAATATGAAGCTAACTGCGATGTTGGCAATGCATTTTTCCGTTGCCGCTGACCATTTTCAGTGCGTATGCCCCGATGTCGACGATACATGAATTGCCACATCGTAAAGGTTTCAGGGTTCCGAGTCATACTGGTCAAGGTTGTGTATACGTATGTCTTATGAAGACAACTCATTCACCTAGAAATCCTCTAATTTGGATAGTTTGGCTGTCAGAAATAGTAAATCTTTGATTTACCGCCACCTTTAGTATATATAGGGGGTAAGCCCTAATAATAACTGAGTGAATCCACATACGATTGTGTAATTTTGAGGTCAATTTTCCTAGAATCTTTTTTGTAGAAAACTATACGCGATATATATTCGTCGTCGACAATTGCAGAAGTCCACGCATCTTTATTAAAATATATGCACTGTACGACTTTTAGGAGAAAGTTGAATGGAAGTTACTAGGTTAAGAGATTCCAGGTCAATCATGAATGCTCGAGGTTTCTTTGGCTTGTTTTATTACTTTTACTTGTGGGATGAAAAAAAAATGTAACCAATTAAAGTCTGACATGGTTTATCTTGTTCGCTGTATATCTAATTACACCGTGAAAAAAAATGCGGCTTTCAAAAAAGGCTGATACATTAGAGTTCTCCATTCATAAGATTCTCATCAATTATGGTAATACATCAGCCGGGTGACAGGAAAGACTAATCTACGACCTAGACGACAACTACACTGTTGTGTAGATTGTTCAATTCATAACTTTTAACGAGTCATTCAACATTTATTATGTAAATTCTACCGTTCAGGAAAAACAAAACACGGAGTAGCGGTACATTTAGCACCATTGCACCTTCTTTGTGTCTAGTACTTTGAGAGGTTCGAATTATAATGCTTGTCCAAAGTCATTCGGTAAAACCTTGTACTACGTTTTGAATTGTCGACAACGAAAGGCTTTTGGGTAAATAAATACATTTCAATACTCCCATTTCCTTATTTAAAACCCCATACTGCATGATGCAAGATAGATGTAGTCTTGTCTATTTTCAATACAGTTCTGGTTACAATATCAGTAGCGTTATATTAATACTAATTGTAATCTGATTTGGATATAAATTTGAGAGTTTACCTCAAGATTTAGGCTGGGCCTCTTCCAGTCCTCGTGTTTCAACAAAGCTGACTGAACAACAACCCAGGAAATACACATGGAGAATGAACAATAAACGATAAGGCTAATTTTTCATTCAAAACAACAAATATGCTTTTTATTGTTTCTGTATGTACAGTTTTAGTACACATGGACTGAAGATAAAAAGCAAAGAAAGTTTCTCAGAGACTGGCGTACTTACATAATGAATTCAATGCTCGTATAATACTAAAACAACTTCACAGCCAAAGTAACTTCAATTAGTCATCACAATTAGGGTATTACATTACCCTTTGTGCGCCATTCTTCTTGACTATAACCGATTCTGGGTCAGAATACGTCAAGAGTAACAAACAGTGACGTCACGCAGCCCCTGTCGGCGAGTAAAGAAACAGATCAATGGCATTGCACTCGTACCACGAATACTAGGTCAGATTGTGGAGTTTGGCCCCGCTTTCGTTTCACGGACTACATGCACTCAGCTTCCGTGACTGAAGAAAATACAACCCAACGAAACAGCTCAATTTTATATTGACTGGTAATCATTTCCACTATCCGAACCACTGGATAACATGTCTGACTCAATCTACTCAATTTATGGCTCGCCCCCGGCAACTATAATCCAATAACATAAAACTGAATTTACTTTTATATGGCTAAGAACGTGTCTTCATGAAGATTAATACAAAAAAGTTTGGAACAAAAACTTGGCAGTACTTGATGGTACATTCGAATGATGAACCCTACTTCGATTTGAGAAATTGTAAAACTGAAACAAATGGAGAAAGTCTAAACAGGTAAGGATTATAAGAAATTTGAAACATCACGTCATAATAAGAAATATTTCAATGGAACGTTATAAAACTTTCTCTAAAACAACAATGTTGGCGTGGACTACATTTAAGGTTGAAAGCCAGTCAAAAAGATCAGCTCAATAGGTTTGGGAAAATGTCGCCACTGCGACCTTCTCCCAGTTTTTCGCTTTGCGTAAACGTCGCTACAACATGGTGAAAAGGCGGGTTCATAAGAAATAAAAACTTCCATATGAAAATAGTATCGCAATCTCAATTATGAAACATCAGAAAATTTTCAAAAAAGAAACTCTACCACAGAAAATGTGCGAGCAATAATGTACTATACTTCCTGAAAATGCGTTATGAGCAAGATATTTAAACATTTCTTATATGTGTACATGTGTATAATTATTTATCCGGGTATTCGGACTGATCACATGACGAACACGGACACGTGACAAGAACAACTGAAGGTCACATCACCGGTATATGTATACACCGGCGAGCCCTTGCCGTCCCTAAAATAAACAAGGAATCCATTGATTCAATAAATTAAAAACTTCCATGGCTACATTATGCAATGGGGATGAATATAATGAACGGTGGGTGTAGCACTTTATCCTTCGTATTTGCTGCCTTTCGCTCATGAACGACAAATATACAGTTTATAACATTCGTAAACTCGAATGTTTGATGTTAGAAAATCGAATTGATTTTTTCAAGATAGTCTTTGTTCAGTGGCCTTTTTGTCTACTCACAGAACACACGAGGTCACGTGGAACTCATAGTCAGAAAAACACCACCATGCACGTCGTAGTATCACGTGACATATGTCTAATATCACATGTGAGTTCCTGAGACCAATTGCTTCCTGTTTGCCAGCTTCAGTCACAAGGTACAGGTTATCCCATATCTTGCTGTTCTGTGAAGCCTACCATCTTCCTGATTTAGCTCACCCTCGCTCTTCCAAGTTAAATGCACAAAACAAGGGAAATGCTGTGATTAAACACAATGTCTACCATTGAGGATCCCTTGTAAAGATGGATATATCGCAATGACCATATTATGAGATGTCCGATATCAAACGGTCGATAACAGCCTCGTCCTCACATGGGGCAGAAGAACAGACGAACAGACAGACGAAGATGGAGTCTGCGGTGACAGGTATCATGGTTATACATGACCAAACTGACGGACGATCAAGTGTACACCTTAAAACGTGACCGTCAGTTCAGTTTGTCTTCACACATTCCTTGGATTTCCACTTAAATTATAGCTACTGAAACATAACAGGTGTGTCCGGCCAAACGACTGACGGTTTAACAGTGATATGACAGTCTCAGCCACTTGTCCTCAATAACAAACGAAGACAAACACGGGAACAAACGTGATCATTCCAAAGTGAGGTATTGCGTCAAGTATCCGAGTTGTCTCTCTTTCTCTTTCGCGGATGACTGGACCTCCGTTTCGAAAATACTTGAGGTTGCACTTCCGGTGCACGGACAGGTAGCAATGTCCATGTGATTGACGGTCTATCATCATCGGTCCTCAAAGACGATGTTCAGTTTGTTACCTGGTGTCATTACTGTCCTTACAGTGGTTTGTAATTCTAACGATTCATGGGGTTTTATCACAAACTCTTGAGATACCTGTAAAATAGCAAAATCAGTATCGTTGTTAGATCCAACTCTTATATTCTACCTAAAAAAACAATTTAAAAAGATCGCCTTTAACATGGGTATACATAATCATTGGAGAGGAAAAAATCTGAAATAAGCTAGAGTTATTTTCGAAATGTTGAAAGTATCAGCAAGAACTTGTTTCTTTGAAGAGGTTATCTTGATGCTCATCTCCTGAATACTAGTAGATAACATAGTGCTGAATTTAAATAATATGTTCTCTCTCTCTCTGTCTCTCTTGGTGCCGATCAGTAATAGATCAGCTGGATGCTTACATATAGAACACAGGTGTGGCATAAGGCAAAACTTACCCGTGCTAAGGTCAAATACATCTCCAACTCACTTATTCTTCTGCCTGTAAGAACATAGAAAATGGCGAAATCGTAAGAAGAGTAATCATTAGAAGAATAACCTTTAGAAGAGTAATCGTTAGAAGAATAATCTTTAGAAGAGTAATCGTTAGAAGAATAATCTTTAGAAGAGTAATCATTAGAAGGGTAATCTTTAGAAGTACAATCGTTTGAAGAGTAATCTTTTGAAGACATCAAATAGAATGATAATCATCTTCGGATGTAATCTACACAAACGTCCAACTCCTTTCATAGATTATCATCTTCTGGAATTAAGTTTTTTCTCCCCATAATATTTTCACAACTGTTTCCAATCAACAACTTTAAGTAACTGTGGATGTATCTGCTAGTTTCAATACAACAATTGCCTGAATTGTAAATATTCAACCAAAGTTTGATTCTTCTCCTACATTTATCTAAAATGATGTTAATTTTAAGTCATAAGAATTGACACGTAAATGTCGGACTTACCGACACAGCTCCTTGATCCAAAACCAAAGGGGAGGGATGAAAAAGGATGAAACTCCTTCTCATCCCGTGACCACCTTTCCGGTATAAATTCATCAGCTTTGTCAAAAAACTCCTCGTTCCTTGACATTGTGAAAGTGTTGAGGAGGACACATGTTCCCTTGGGAATGAGGTAGTTGTCCACAACACTATCTTCTGTTAGAACTCTTGCATTGATCGGTATAACGGGAAACAACCTATAATACACAAATACTATGGGAATTAAAAAATATTCCAAAACCTCATGATTCCATATCTGACATATATGGCAATTTCTGACCAATTTAACGCGATAGTCCCATTACCATCTATTGAAGTTCCGAATTCAAGTTCAAGTTCGTATGGTTCATTCATTTTCCTCTAAGTGCAAATAATGGTAACACGATAAGTGCATATATGATAACATGATATAAACATTTCTCTATATTTTAATAATGTTGGCTCCAAAGTTAGTCCATTAAGGAAGATCAAAAAGGAGTACGTAGGAGTACGTGGGCGCTCCGTGTGAACATCTGATCCGAGTTTCCCCAGACTAAAAAACTGGCAAGAACTTGAAAGCCAACTCTTTGACACCTTCCACATTCTAACCAGCAATCGGTGGACCTCTGTGTCACTCGTAATCTACAAACACACTTGTGGTTTGATGTGTCCTGCCAGAGAAAAAAATACTCTAAACAAATACACCCACTGTGCTCCGACTTGACTGTGGGTTAGTAAGGCTTGCAGGTCAATCTATCAACATAACTTCGTACTGATGTCTTCTAGAATTTCTGATAAACCCCGACCCAGAGATCAATCTCTACATACGTTTATAAATTCCTTTGGGTGATTCTAGATTCAATATTTCAGAAAATGAAAATAGACTAAACATGATATATAACCTTCTGTGCAAATGCTAACTATTTCCTGTACATTATCAATCCATATATATATATTTTTTCAGCATAAAGAGCACCTGTTTAGTTAGCCTCCATCATATCGACAGCCTTGGCCTGGCCATTCTATGGCAACTGTCCATGGATGTCACGCCAACCATGTTTGGACAAAGACAGCATGAATTCCTGTCATTCCCTGTCTATTAGCTTATACAAGATTGCACTCAAAATCACCCTCTGTGCCAAATACGTTTAGCCCTGCCAAATCCAGGAAGTAAAAATGTGCATTCTGCCCAGCACAGACAGCTTAGCCTTCTGTATGGGTCTGCTGAAGCTTGGGATTCTGCCCTGGCTGTATTCAATATATGGGCCAGTACAATATCATTGAGGATGTACACTTCCAAAGATCGTTATGCCATCTGGAATGTAATCAAGTTGCTTGTTCTCGTATACAGTGACTACAATATCTAAATATTAAACTGAGAATATACACTAAATGTCTGACCTCAAAATATCATTCATTCCCAATGACACAGACCCGAGGCTAGTTTTCCAACGAGGTCAAACAGGTTCGTTCACGACGTTCCTGCTATTCACAGAAGTAGCAAAAATTTATTATTGACTGCACAACATACCTGAGAGTTTCCTTGACGACTTGTTTCATGAACGTAAGTTTTTGTAAATCTTCGCCAGAGCAGACGCGTCCTTGGCACACAGTATTAATTTCCTGGTGTAACTTCTCCTGAGCTTCGGGATTCGTCGCCAAGAGGTACAAAGCGAACGCTAGTGAATTAGACGTCTACAATGAATCAAGATGCGGAGAAGGTGATACTTCTGCCAAAAAGCTGCATAATACCTAAGTTAGGGTAGCACATGAAGTGGGAGTGTTTTAACTAGATTTTTTTTTCATTTAGATTTTTCGACAGCAAAATTAGAAGACAAGCTATAATAATCAGATATTATGGTGGATGGAGATGAATGGAACTCTCGAGTGATTTTGTGAATGCATTATAGAAGGACGCATTCTTCAGAAGTTAAACGTACCGTTTCTATTCCTGCTGCCAACAGCTCAGAAGCATTGGAGTAGATATCTGGTATGGACATCTTACTCTTTGCCAACAAGTAGGTGAGAAAGCCTAAGCCTTTACCCTGGTCTACCTGCTCCAGTCCTAGGTCGATGTTATGTTTCACTTCTTTCACTCTCTTGTCTATGAATTGCCTGGCTGTGATAAAAACACAATAACATATATTGGAATTGACTGCATAATAAAGACAGTACATGCCAAATGAAGTGGGTACTCAATCGTCAGACTTGCCGAAAGCCTGAATAATATGTATGCGAAATATGAGGTAGAAACTTCACATTCGTAACTGTATAGGTGCATATACAACAAAGGTAAATGTAGGACAACCAAAGGATAAGTAAGGTTTTACTTAGGAGTAACGGTTTTAGCTGTCAAGTTTGAGAAGTCAATAATTATTTCTTCAATTCTACCTGAAAAGCTTTCGCACAGGAAAAATACCCGGACTTTTGAAATGATTGGTCTGTCCTCTGTTTAATAGGACACCTTAAACCAAAATGATGATTCTGCGATGCGTCAATGAGGGATATGGTGACCTTGGAAATATTATATTCGCTTTGGTAGAAGGTGTCATATTTTATGTATATTAAAATACTCATGCTAAAATGCATCGATGTATCCGTTGATGCCACCTTTCGTCACTTTTGAATCTGCGAGTTTACAATACAAAATTTAGGTATTTGTTCTGTACGAAACGGAGCATTTTGTTCAGAATTAAAGGAATTCATTTTTGGCTTCACAAAGATAACAGCCAATGTAAACTATGTAATCATAACTTCTTCATTACCAAACACTGGTGAATAAATTCAAACAGCTGGAAGGAAGACACACCAGAAAAGTTGTTAAGAATGAATCGAGAATGAGAACATACCAACATCATATATTGTGTCCCAAGCTTCAACATGCCGTCGCCAGATGCTGCTGTTCAGTTTTCGATGGAGTTTGGCACCAACGACCATTTTCTGTCCAGTTTCAAACATAACACCCGTTGCATCAATGAATTGTTGTACTCTAGGGTCAATCCGATGTTCCAGGCATCCTATCCTGGCTTCAAAAATCACAGCTCCCACGGCTGAAACATAACAGAAGTATTTAAATAATGCACTGCTGAGAAAATCCTGTAACTTTAATTAAAATTAGCTTTATTCTTGAAATTATGGCACACATGACTTATATTTTTAATTTTGTATCATGTGATTGTGTAGAGGTAATTTCCATCTTACACCATACACGGCATTCTCAATTTGGATATTGTACATACATGCAAGTTTTTAAGAAGACATAGAACCTCAATATTTCCTTGATATCGTTTATGGCCGAAGGCGGTGTGACCCATATTTCAATTATGTGTTTGTAAAACGTAACACTCTCAATGTACAAAGCAATAGAACCACAATTCAATACGATTAAAGAGTATCAGGTTTAAACTCTTCGATTCATGAGTTGTTTTAAGCAATCGTAGTGAGGCGAAAGCATGCCTTAAGACAGAACTTGGAGAACAATGTGTTTAGACACTACACTGCTCTGGTAAAAGAAAAATATCTTTTGACAACATACAATAATGGCAAGCATACTATTTTCATGAAAAAGTGCCGCGATGTGATTTTTTCTTGGTTTATCTCAACGCAAAATGTCACGTAAACTCATAAAAGACGGGCACCTGTCATTTTTAGCACGTGCCGTGTCCATGGTGACGTTGACCCCAGGTTAAAAAAGAGGTTATGTGGTGAGATTAAGGTGAGAGCTTTTGAGAAGAGTTGTAGTTTGTAACAAAACAAGGCAAAGTTTCCATCCCTCTTGAAAGACGTGATTTATCTGCGAAACATGGGCAAAGGTATCGGATAACGAAAATAACAATACCGTACGCTTAATGAATGGAGAAAGAAAAAAGTGTTTCGGAAGAACAAGCGCGAAAGTTTTTAATGATTTTGGTATGACTCAACCGTTTCTAGCACTTCTACTAGTATAGCTATAATCGGTGGTTAATGCATTGGTCTTCGTTAAATGCTAGCGCCAACTGTTGTAGTCGAACACAAACGGCAAAATTCGCCGGTATTTTGTGTTGGTAATAGGAGCAGTTCACACCGACTGACACAGAGATATATGAGGTATACATTGCCGGCAAAGTTAGGCCATCACCTTGCTCGATTTATCGAAAACCTAAACTACGAACACCGAGACCGAAATTCCAAATGGATAAAGCCCTCTCATTCTGATGACGTGCCCAAGTGAGCTGTGTTTGATTGTATTCACGTCCAAGCCATTGTTCTATCTGCCTGCGAGTTTTGGGAGAGTGGAAGTCTTCAAACCTATCTAGTGCATGGGCGTCGCTAGGATTTTTCAAAGGGGGGTCGATTATCATAGCACTTTAGGTGAGTGAGGCCCCGGAAGCGCCGGGGTCCTAGATCGCCGGAGATGCGTTCTAAGCGTTTTCCCGGAATTAAATCTGAACATAATGTATGCAGATTTAGGGTTATATTATACAGCTCTGAGACCTTAGATGGCCTGAGATGCATTCTGAGCGATTTCCAACAATTAAACTAACACATCATTTGTCAAATATCAGTGTTATATTTTATTCTCTTATCTTGAAAACAATAATAACGCTTTGGGCCGATATACCTCGTAGGGTAACCCAGTGGCGTCGGAACGTAATTGAAAGTGGGGGACCACTATCACAGCCCAACAGGCGGGAGTCCTGGGGCCGCCTAGGCCCCCGAAGCTCTGGGGTCCTAGATAGCCGGAGATGCGTTCTGAACGCTTTTCTGGAAATAAAACTGATCATACTGCATGCACATTTATGATTCTATTTTCACGATTTTTTTTCGCAATTATAAGCATGCATCGATACTGAAAACATCGCACCTCATGCCTTCATCCATTTGACGTTCTAGTTATATTTAAAACATACAAAACGATGACTTATAGTTCTTGGGAGGGAAACCAATATGCCTACAGATACGATTCATTCACACAAAGATAAAACAAGGAAATCCTCACAGCCCAACAGGCGATTGTCCACGAGCCGTTTAGGCCCCGGAAGCTCCGAAGTTCCAGATCTCCAGAGACGCATTCTAAGAGTTTTCCCAGAAATAAATTCTAACATAATGTATGCAGATTTATGGTTCTATTTTCACGTATGTTTCGCATTTATAAGCACTCATCGATATTGAAAAAATCACACTTCATGCCTGAATCCATTTGACGGTTTAGTTATATTTATCACATAAAAAGAACACATAAAAAACCGATGACCTTTACATCATGGAACATTAGAACCAATATGATAGCGATTCATTTACACAAAGCTAAAATGAGCGATCGTCACAGCCTGACAGGCAAGGGTCCAGGGGCCGCCTAGGCCCCGGAACCTCCGGGGTCTCCGGTTGCCGGAGATACGTTTTACCCGTTTTCCGGGAAACAAATCTGAACACAATGTATATAGATTTATGGTTCTATTTTCACATTTGTTTCGCATAAACCCGCATCGATATTGAAGAATATGCCGGACTCCATTTGACTTCCTGGTTTGACACAAACAAAACGGGCCTATAACACACCACTACACGTCCTGTGGTACTCTAACTGTAATTTTTATGTGGGGACATGGTCAGTTAAGGATGCTGAAAAGTGGGTGGCCAAAAGATATTCGGGCCCCCCTGAATCAAAAGTGAGGGGTGGGGGCTGGCCCCTCCGCTTCCGACGCCACTGTAACCATGTTAAAATGATTAAAACTAACATCATCAGATCACTTTCCGATCCATATGTCATTTCATGACTGTGAACATTGAACTTTTGCTGAAAATATCACAATAATATTGTGTACAATATCAAACTGTGTATCATGGAGTATATCTCGTGGCCATGGTGAAATACTGACTAGAAAAATGAAACTAATATCACTCATTAACACTCATTAAAAAACTGACTAGAAAAAAAATTAAACTGATATATTTTCCGGAAATGAAGTATCACGAATGTAGTATAGCCTTCACCAAAGCTTATACATATACAGCTTTCAGTTTATTGCCCGTTTTGCACTTCGCCAACGTTAGACCGAGGCTGCCGATGCTTAATTATCAAATCCACACGCATCGAGCAGAAGGAAAAAAACACACGAGTTAGTGCTAATGATTAATTGAATAGTAAATTCGCCTGCTTTATCCGTCGAGGGTTCCCCTGCAGTATCCGTCAAGGGTTGAGTCTCATGAACAGAGCTACAGCTCTTTCATAATCCACTTTATTACCATAAAACGGAAAGTCGTGGTAAACCCATTGTTGAGCGAACTGACGTGTCACTACTGGAACGAAGCATGCTTACGCCGTGCCTGGAGACATTTTTTATTTCTTTCTTTTCCCTTTCGCTTTTTTTGTTTTGTTTTTGTTTTTGTTTTCTCTGGGGGGGGGGTTGTTGTTGTTTGTTTTTGTTTTTTTTGCTTTTTCTTGGTTTTTTTTTGGCGCGTCCAAGGTGGCGCGTCCAAGGTGCGGACGACCCCTAACGACGCCCCTGTAGTGAGAGATGCCTCATATACTAATGACCTGTCACTATACGAACTCCCATCACTCACACTCTAGTACATCTCTGTACTGATGCTTAAAACTTTACAATTGAAACTTCCAATAGCATTCCAGTACGGATACATAACCCAACTGAATATAATAAGCATAGTGCCTAATGCGGGCTGATCTGGGACTAAATATACAAAACAAGTCAAAAGTTTCACGGCCTTCTGACCAAAACAAGTTCAGGGACACAGTGGGCGTCAGATGTCCGTTTCGAGTTTTTTCTTTCAGGTTACCCACAGTGACCAAGATACTGAACAAACAAACAAACAAACAAACAGAGACTGTTTCTAAATTATTGTACGATTAGAATTTCAGTATTACCTTCCAATGCAAAATGGTATAGTTCGTTGGGTAACTCAGGAACCACATTGTCTTCACCCTTCCTGTCTCGAACGTATCGAATTCGCTGAACCATAGAAGATATGACCTCGTTCAAATCGTCCGTGCATTCCAAGACTTTCTGTGGAGGTAGCAAGCGTTTGCCAAGAATTCGCCGGTATTCGTACCATTCCTCGGCTTGCCTGTTGGAAAAGTACAGAAAGCTTATAGTCGACGTCGAAAAGAGAAATACTACACACGAGTTCGGCATACCTAGGTTATCAGTGGTATCCCAGGGCATAGCTATCAAGCTCGCTCGTTTCGATGAAGACACAAGCATAACATTATCAAAGTGTGTTGCTTGGATTCTTGGAACGACTACCTGCCTATTAGTTTCTGGTATAGTGCATACCCGAAATCCAGAAGCATTGCATGTATGGTTGGTTGGTTTGATTGGGCACTCCATCGTAGTACAATGGGCATACTAGCCCTTTATGCTGAACGCGACGTTAAACCTTAATTCTCTCTCTCTCTTAAACAGATCAAGATATGAAGCTAGACATAATTTCTTCATCTCCCAACGATCAAAGACGAAGCTACTCTAGTACATACAGTAATACTGTAAATTGCTGGAATGAGATTCTTCATCAGTATATAATTCCACTGCAATTATTTGTAATCTTTAGAAATTCAGCTTCCTGATGGAATCCCGGACTTGCATAAAAATGAAGTTAATCCTTTAACGATAGATCTACCCTGATAGCATGGGCAGGTGCATTGACGCATTGACGCGTGGCCCCCAGCGGTTCGTTCTCCTACTCTCTTGCCTATCTCTTCAGCCTAGAAAATGGTTTTTAATCGAAGATAACCGGACTATTTTCGACATGAACTTGCCAAACAAAATTATTATAAATGTAAGCATACTGGTTCTTTCTTGGAATAGTAGAATAATTTCATCCATACTTACCATATTTATACCAGTTATCAATAGTTAAAAAAAAGCCCTATTCTCAAGAGATAGGAAAGAGAATAGGAGAACGAACAGCAATGATCATTGCACCTGCCCGTTCTATAGGAGCAGACCTATTGCTAAGGTCTCAAATTAACAAATGGGTCGATTACGTATTCAAAAATTCCGACACTTACGCTGTCATTAGACCGGCTTGATTTTTTCTGAGATCTTTATATTCCACCCAGGCTTCATATGGTGGTCTGAAAGGATGCTTGCCTTCCCCCCGCAACAAATCCTCTGCCAAGGCCGGGTCAGCAAGACTGACGTTGGTTACTGGTCCCATCTTCTCCTTGAAGAACTTGCCATATTTCTGATGAAAGCGTCTCTGTAAAGCAAAATAGCTCTTAAGTAAGATATGTTTCTATATACATTCTGTATGTACTAATATGACGTATGGGATAGTACATCCAATATAAAAAGAAACTTGCACTTTTATTTGATGCATTTCAGTATCGTGGACCGAGGTTAAACTGATTTTGTATGTCCGGCTTATAGAATAATCCCTTTTGTCAAAATCACCTTTCAATTATAATCCTGTGATTAACTTATTAATATAAGATATTGTGGTGAAAGCTAATCCAGTTCGTTTTTGTTACCGGTCTGATTTCTATATTTAACGGTATATACTATACACTCTCTTAAGGCATGATGGATGACAGATTTGATCTTGTGAATTGTTTCAAGGCAAGGTCTCGAGGCGAAGTTATTCCGGTTGGTATCATCCGCAGGCCATTGTCCAACTGTCAGAGCAGGTATACACGATTATTAATAGTTTCAAAATTTACTCCTGGTCCACAAATCGTGGATTCTGGCCGGGTCAATCTCCAAGTTTTGGTCAAGAAGCACATACGGTAGACCAGCCAACACAATATAACACCGAATGAGGAGACAACAGATAAATACCGACCTTGTCAAGAACGTGCATGCATGCGCATCTGGAGGAATTATACAGGTGTATATGCTGTACACAAGCGTTATTTACACAGATTTACATGCCACAAGCGAAATGTTTTATATTGTTTATTCATAGCATATTTAAAAGTTTTCACCTGTCTTGTTTATCTACGTTGTTACGTTGAGTCTGATTATTATGTATTCATGAATGAGTGTTCGTGGGATCCATTATTATGTATCCATGATTTAATTATTATGTGTTGAAGAATTGCCGTGGGATTCATCTCTCACATTTATATGTGGTCACGAATTGTCGTAGGATCCATGTGTCACATTATTATGTATTCATGAATTAATTGTAGTGAAGCCATTGTGTCACATTATTATGTATTCATGAATTATATGTTGTGGGAACATTGTGTCACATTATTATGTTTGTATTCACGAATCAATTGTAGTGGGGTCATTGTGTCACATTATTATAATTCACGAATTAATTGTTGTGGGATCCATGTATCACAGTTTTACGTA
Source organism: Hanleya hanleyi (assembly GCA_036873755.1). Lineage (NCBI taxonomy): Eukaryota > Metazoa > Mollusca > Polyplacophora > Lepidopleurida > Hanleyidae > Hanleya > Hanleya hanleyi. The sequence goes on along the minus strand of JAVTVY010015725.1, from coordinate 19,406 downwards.
TTCATGAATTGTCGTGGGATCCATGTGTCAAATTATTATATATTCATTCATAAATTGTCGTGGGATCCAAGTGTCACATTATTATATATTCATTCATAAATTGTCGTGGGATCCAAGTGTCACATTATGTATTCATGAATGAATTTTCATGGGATCCATGTGTCACATTATTATATATTCATGAATTAACTGTAGTGAGATCCTTGTGCCACATTATTATGTATTCACGAATTAATTATCGTGGGATGCATGTGTCACATTATTATGTAATGATGAATTGTCGTGGGATGCATGTGTCAAATTATTATGCATTCATGAATTACCGTGGGATCCATGTGTCACAGTATTATATATTCATTCATAAATTGTCGTGGGATCCAAGTGTCACATTATGTATTCATGAATGAATTTTCATGGGATCCATGTGTCACATTATTATATATTCATGAATTAACTGTAGTGAGATCCTTGTGCCACATTATTATGTATTCACGAATTAATTATCGTGGGATGCATGTGTCACATTATTATGTAATGATGAATTGTCGTGGGATTATTATGCATTCATGAATTACCGTGGGATCCATGTGTCACAGTATTATATATTCATTCATAAATTGTCGTGGGATCCATGTGTCAAATTATTATGCATTCATGAATTACCGTGGGATCCATGTGTCACATTATTATATATTCATTCATAAATTGTCGTGGGATCCAAGTGTCACATTATGTATTCATTAATGAATTTTCATGGGATCCATGTGTCACATTATTATATATTCATCAATTAACTGTGAGATCCTTGTGCCACATTATTATGTATTCACGAATTAATTATCGTGGGATGCATGTGTCACATTATTATGTAATGATGAATTGTCGTGGGATGCATGTATCAAATTATTATATATTCATAAACTGTCGTGGGATACATGTGTCACATTATTATATATAAATGCATGAATTGTCATGGGGTGCATGTGTCACATTATTATATTTTCATGACTTAATTGTCGTGGGATTTATGTGTGACGTTATTATGTTTTCATGAATTTATTGTCGTGGGATCCATATGTCACATTATTATGTATTCACAAATTATTTGTCGTTGTATCCATGTGTCACATTCGGTTTAACAACAAACATCCAAGGTTTCAAGGCTATACGTGTAATTTACATTAAAAAAAAACCAAGAAATACTTAGTTAAATATTTGCGATAAAAGACCCCCCTTGATTTCTTATCCCATGCCACGAAACCGGGAAGCAAAATCTGTGTCGACCCTTTGTTAACCCACTGACATGCACTATACTGTTTTAGCACAAAATTGAAACTACTCCGGCAAGTTTTAATGTTATCACGATCAACGCTTGGAGTTTCGGAATAACTTACTAAGATTTAAGCTGATTCTTTCACAGGAAAGATATCTTGCGTATATAAGTGAGGACTAGAGAATGGACAAAGAGACCATGGCGGCTCACTTACGATAACACCCAATTACGTCCAGAAGCCAATCTTTATAAGTTAACATCCACAGTTTACTTCTAATCTTTTTGTCACTGAGAGTTACAAGACCAGAGGGAGATTGTCTTCTCATTGAATGTGAAAAGTTTACATTATAACGGATGGCTCAAAGTGAGAGGATTATAGCGTGTACGAATCCAAACCAGTCACCTAGGAATACATCCTCGCGAGCCAGTGTATCAATCGATAGGTTACGAGGGGATTTAGGGATTACCTGGACTTATGCAGATGCCAGTAATGATGATCATTCGAAGATTATAGAGTCCATTAACGTTATATATAGGGTACTTACAACCTAATCAGCTCATAGTGAGATGGCGAGTTGCGAAGAAACATCTTCTGGGCATTCGATCGCAATCCCACAATCAGATTCGTTGCAATCATGTTTTGGGTCTTCCATAAAATCAGTAAGTTTCTATGGAAAAAAGTTACCTTTGGCCAGCTTGAGATGCATTCAGAAATGAGGGACCTGAGATAACATGCACTTATATCTTTTTTATTCCTATTGCTTCAACAAATCATATTGAAGGAATTTATGTCCAACAGTGCGTGCATTATTATAGTTAGTCTTCGCTTTATGCACACAGACATTGTGTTTAATACTGCATGGCATAAAAATAATTGCTGTCGAAGCGGTTAACTATATAAGAACAAACAATCTATAAAACGTACAAAAACACGGAGGTTAGCCAGTGTATTAGCAGTAAAGGTATTTTTTTAATTGTATTGGAACTTTTTATGTCTTTCACGTGAGTATATATGCTAGAAGATGCACTGTATGACCCTTGAGACACACTAGAGAGTATGTTTAGTCGTACTGCCGTGCTTTCCCTCTATTGAAAGACTACAGTGAAATAGTCTATATGCTTTTGTGTTGGTTCGAAACTGGATTTCTATAAAACTGGAGCACTGTTAAATAGAGGTCACATTACCTATATCGTATTGAGTTTACCTATATCTTATTCACTGCTTTGTTCTGTACCCCAAACATTACTCACTGCTCCTATTATACAATAGGCATCTCAAATAGATCGAATTTCAACATTATTGTTCGGAAACACAGATTAAGGACGTGGCAAACTCAATCTTTTCAAACCAACACACACGTTCCCACAGGTTTGGATAGTACAGGTGCAAAAAGAAACCCTTCTATGTATTATGTTTGATACTATGGTCCACAGCCGTGAACGAAATCTAGGGGTCGCCAGCACTCGGTATAAACCAAGAAAAGTTTGTCCAGCCTCAACAATCGATCGACATTAAGGGCGGTGGCTCATCATCCAAAATGTATTCGAACTTCCTTAACAGTATCAAAGGCGTTCTTCTCCTCAAATTGTGACTTCTTTGTTTAAGGCTCAATCTCATCTGTGTAGAGATGTGTCGAGAGAGACTGTCCCTAATGACAATAGTTCGCTTGGGACACTTGTACAAGGTCTGCTAAAATACAAACCCACCGTGCTAACAGATCGAGATTCATCCCATCCAATACATCAGGGACAATGCATAGGCGACCGCGTGTGAATAAACAAGTCTTCTTTACACGTTTGCACGCCATCTGCATTATACTGTTATATTTTGTTATACTGTGGTTTAACTGCTTGTATGGACTATTGAAAACTGAAATTATTAATCTATATGCAATGTTCATGTTCAGGAGTAAAGTACAATTATAGTGCTTCCCCAATAATTCTCATTGTAGCTTTAGAGCGTAGAGTGTAAACAGGCTTAAGTCGAAAGAAGAGAAAACAGAAAAAACTCCATACAAGCACGTTGACACATGCAGCGTGAAATACTTGTCCGCTTTCCGCTGAGTTTCCTGATGGACCAGTTAACTTTTTATCGAACTGTTATTGAGTAGTCAGTTAACACGCTGATACTATACTTGATACTACCAGAAAAAACGAGTACAATGACGGAGCAAAACGTTAATGAAAACTTTATCCGGTTTTGCACTCGGTGAACTTTGACGAGTCAGAGATACCCTACGTTACAGACCGTATTCATGTTCTGCGAGCCTCAGCTGCAATAAATCATCGAAAGCACGAAACTGTTTGCAGGGTAGGCAAGTTCGGATATGACTGCCAAGTTTCTCGAGGTTGTACAAAGATGACAAACGTTGTGCTTAATAAAACACAATGATAAAAGCAAAATATACACTAAAATTCCCTGTATATATATATATTATATGCAGCGTCATACATAGTAGATTCAAAATATATATTTTTACAAACAAGGACAATTGCTCAGCCAAAAAATACCTTCCGGGCGAATAAAAATACCTTCCGCGCGAATAAAATTCCCAATGAAAAAGAGAAACACTATTTACTCTCTATCTCTTGAACACGATCCCAGTGATCCGACAGACTCTCGTCACCAATGACAATATCGGTCGAATAGACTCTAACAATCATTGACAATGTCCCACTGCATGTCTTTGATACGACAGACACTCACAACCGCTGACAAGATCTCACACTATTTGGTCCGACTGACTCTTAATCACTGACAATGTACAGAGCAGACGATCACACTCACTAACAATGTGCACGGTCCTTCCACTGACAATGTCCCACGTTCTTTGGTCCGACTGAATCTGATAATCACTGACAATGTCTCACGGTCTTTGGTTCAACTGACTGTTGCAATCACTGACAATGCCCCACGGTCCTTGGTTCGACTGACTGTTACAATAACTAACAGTGTCCTGGGGCAAATTGGTCCGTCAGACTCTCACAATCACTGACAATGTCTCATTGTATATTCGTTCGAGTAACTGTTACAATCACTAACAATGTCCTAGGACAATTGGTCCGATAGACTTTTACAATCACTAAAAATGTCCTACGAAATTTGGTTTGACTAACTGTTAAAATCACTAACAATGTCCTAGGGCATTTGGTGCGATAGAATCTTACAATCAGTGACAATGTCATACGAAATTGGTTCGGCTAACTGTTACAATCACCAAAACAAAATGTCCTATGGCATTTGGTGCGACAGACGCTTACAATCACATGTTCCACGTAATTTGGTTCGACTTACTTTTACGATCACTGACATGTCCCACGGTCTGTACGACCTTTAATCCAGACAAGACCCTCAAAAACACTAACAATGTCCTACGGTACTTGGTCCGTCAGACGCTCACAATCACTAACAATGTCTTACGGTACTTGGTGCGTCAGACGTTCACCATTCCTGACAATGTCCCACGGCCTTTGATCCGACATACTCTCAAAAACACTAACACTTTCCTACGATATTTGGTCCGACAGACGCTCACATTGTCCTACGGTATTTGGTTCGTCAGACGCTCACAAACCCTGACCATGTCCCACGGCCTTTGATCCGACAGACCAACAATCCTTGACAATGTCCTACTGTATTTGGTCCGACTGAATCACAATCACTGACAATGTCCTACTGCATTTGGTCCGTCAAACACTAACAATTACTAACAATGTCATATGGTATTTGGCCCGTCAGACTCTCACAATCACCAACGATGTCCCGCGGCATTTGGTCCGACAGACTATCACAATCTCTGACAATGTCCTACGGTATTTGGTCCGACTGACCCTCACAATCACTGACAATGTCCGACGGTATTTGGTCCATCTGACTCTCACAGTCGCTGATAATGTCCTACGGTATTTGGTCCGTCTGACTCTCACAATCGCTGAATGTCCCACGGTATTTGGTCCGTCAAACTCCCACAATCACTGACAATGTTTCACGGTATTTGTTCCGTCACACGTTCACCTTCAATGGCACGGATTTGTTTCGCCAGACTCTCACAATCACTGACAATGTCCAACGGTATTTGTAAAATGTCCTACTCGCGAATTAGTGGACAACGACAGTCTACTATCTGGTCGGACAGTATTGACACAAAGGTCAGTGGTCATACGATAGCTGCACTATATACCAAAGTCAGATCCACTCCGCTCACGAACTGATTTTATATCATTGAGTCAGATTAAAGTGATGAATTTGTGAGGTAATCTCGAATAATTAATAAAATGATTCTTATAAATTTTGTCTTAGAAGCAGTTCTTCTCGATTGATCTGCAAACAATATATTGTTCATGGAATATGAGAGTTACACTGTAGTGAGTTCTAAGACATCAAGGTAGGATGGGAGGAGTTTTTGTCATTGATCCAGCCGCGTGTTCCCTAATATTGCTGGTTTACGTGCTTTACGAGAGATTTCAGAGAGTTAGCTTGGAACGTAGTGGTTTATTTTCAGCAAGCTCATGTCATTCCAGGCTGCTTTAACGATGAGGTGAAATTCCCTCCGATTCTAACCTAGTCCACATCTAGGAAATATAGTTCAGAGGAATTTCGGCACGCCTAGCAAGATCTTGTACTTTTAGTTCCGCAATTTTCTCTCTTTTTTTACTCAACTCTTCAAATATTTAAAGGCATCGGTCTGTTGACCTCAACGAAACGCCATTGTTTGTTTGTTCGAACGTTTCTCTGATTTTGAACAAATTCGATAAGTTTTCTTATGGGATAGAAAAAATAAAACACCTATTTGGCGGTTCTGTTGGTAAATCCTTAAGATACACACGGGAAGAATGAGGTCAAAATCGTGCGTGTTTTCTACACCGGCTTCGAGATTCAATGGCAAATGACGAACTAGCGAGGAACTTCGCAAGTTGAAGCCTGCAGCCTTCAACAACTTCCATCGAAGTATGCTGATTCTCCACAGTTTTGCATCCTGGATCTTGCGTTTCGAAAAAGGGGAACACGGAAGTTAAGTGTCATTGGTTTCTCTCATTTTAGGCGTATGTGCAATAATAGGATCTTTAAAAACAATCATGCAACCGTCTTGGAGTGTAGGCAGATACGCGGTCAGACCTGGTTGGTCCTGTAGCTATCGGCAGCCTGTCCACCGATGACGGGCAAATACAGATTCTTCCTATAATTCGCCCATGTCGCATGCCTCTTGGAAACTGTTTGTTCAAGTTAATCGTCACATAACTTAGACGGTAGTGTCCAAGGCCATCTCAGCAAGAGTCAATGTCTGAAAAGCCTAGTGCAGTCTTCGTCCACTTCATAAGAAACCCCGACAAGCTATATCGAAGAAATGCGAGAACACGCGATTTCTACTGAAGGCCATTTCCCATGGATTTAATCTAAAAAAAAATCCAGAGGCGTGTGGATGCCCTGTATGACCTTTGCCTTCTGTTAATTTCAACTATTGCAACCCCGTTTCAGGAGAATTTTGAAAGAGTCCATTGAGAGCATGGAGTTTTGGATATTCCTTCACTACGAGAAAATGAAACTCTTATCTTGCCACATCGCGACCGACTCATGCGGCCAGCATGATTTGATAAATATATACAATATTACAGAATATAGTGATCTATGAAGTAAATGGGGAAGGAAAAGGGGAGAGGGGTTCGTGCATGGACCCTTTCCAGTAAACAACTATCGGTCATATATTACAATTATAGGCACTCATTTTGGCTGCATGTTTACACGTCGGTCATTATAATTGACGTCACACAGTAAAGGCATGTCAGTGAGTGCATATAGAGAAATATCGAAATTTTAGTTTATAGATCAGTGTACCGGGTGCATGTAGATATAACCCACATTGGATTCTTATTAATTATATTAATGTTTAATGGGCTCGTATCAACACGGTCCGCTGAATGGATCCACGGGCAGTGACAAAGGCCACTATATTAGGTCGTCAAACTTTACAAATTTCCTCTCTGTCCCTGACAAGACTACTACCGGACCCACTATTGTCCTCTGTATCTGACAAGGTTAGTTGATAGCCCACTATTGTCCGCAATGACAGGCTTAAACATCTTCGAAAACATCAATAGAAAGCCCTGAAAGGAATTTTCTTGAATAGGTCAGTCGTTCATAAGAATACTCTATTTTAATATCAACAACAACAACAACGGAATCGCTGCCAATCAGGCTTTATGTGGAAGAGCGCGTACATACATTTGTATAGCATTCGGGTTTGTAAAGTACGACGTACTCGTCAAACTCAAATATGAAAGCCACATGTGGAGTATAGGCCAGATAGCTTAGTAGGACTGTTGATATGAAACTGTACTGTATGTAAGGGGTCACTGCTGGTACACTATTCCCATTCACACGTAAAAACGATGCTTTCCCCCAAACACATGACAATTTTGCTAAATGTTCAAATTGTCAACAGTTCAAGAAAGTCCGACAGATAAATCCACATTACCTATAACGCATATTCAATCAACTCCGGGTTTACTATGAAACTATCTCGCCTTAAGGTTATACATGGCGATAATGGGGCATTATATGCAAACAAATTTACAAATAGCCACAGAGACCTATGATGACGTTTAAGGGTAAGGAGGCGAGGTGAAACACCTACAAGATAAGCCGATATCATCCGTCAAGCACATCCCTGACTGACGACCAGACCCTTGTCTGTGACGTGGGCCTGAGGTCAAAATCTCCCTGATTAATTGAATATACCATTTGTTACGATTGTAAGATAGGCAAATTAAAAAAAAAAGTTTTAGCTTCAGGGTTAATCCGTAATATTTAAATTGGGGTGAGATAGCGCGGGTGTGCAAGTGCAACTTTCTAAATAAAGACTCCTCAGTTAACTAAAAGAGAGAACTGCATGGAACTCTCGAGTTATGGTACATATCTCACATATAGCACTTTCTATTGCAATTCAAATCAGCTTTCCTGGAATTATTGACTTTACTACTTAATTTGACTTACACGCTGAACTATTTAGGGATTACTCGGCATTACGCGGTTCGCAAGTATTGTTACACATTGTGTCGTCTTCATGCACAAGTATTGTTACACATTGTGTCGTCTTCATGCACAAGTATTGTTACACATTGTGTCGTCTTCATGCACAAGTATTGTTACACATTGTGTGGTCTTCATGCACAAGTATTGTTACACATTGTGTCGTCTTCATGCACAAGTATTGTTACACATTGTGTCGTCTCCAGGCACAAGTATTGTTACACATTGTGTCGTCTTCATGCACAAGTATTGTTACACATTGTGTCGTCTTCATGCACAAGTATTGTTACACATTGCACAAGTATTGTTACGTGCCTGCAGGCTTTACGCCCAAGCATTAACATTTTTACGCATTTTCCGAAAATCACACTAAATCACACTCACTGAGACCCTACAGGCGGAAGTATTGCACGCGCCTATCTATATTTTAGGCGTAAGTATTATTAAGCTCCTGTCAAACTTTACGCAAGCTTCATCACCGTTCGGCACTTATGGGGCTCCTCATTTCTTTAAGAAATAGAGATGATTCTAACAGCGGTTCGGTAAATTTTCCACAACTGCTCTTAAATAACATTGAGAGCTCATCTGATAAATACTATATGTTTATTGTAACATCTTATAAAGTATAAAATCTGCTAGCGTGTGTCGGTGTCAATTTGGGGGCTTTTCGGAGTTCACTCGGCCTCCACAGGTAAGGGGTCAACGATAGTGTTGACTGCCCCTAACCACAAACACGCAAACCCAGAATAAATACGACATGTTGATAGACCCAGCCGACCATGCCTTTTCAATAGTGAAAGAGGCGTGCTTGCTGCGTACAGCCTTTCTTAATTTGCGGAGAGCAGCCTGGCACACGACATAGATAAACATCGCATTTTCTCCAAAATTTCTTCCAAGAATACTCCAAAATTTGAGAATATTTTCATTTTTGCGAAGAAAATTAAGAAAAGTTAAATGGATTCAATCCCTTGAGGGATTTTAGCGACAAACACTTGATCCAAATAAGCATGTGTTTTATCCAAAAGAAGCGAATCAGATCTGATAACCTGTACGGCGGAATGTTACTGAACCACACACGGCTAGAGTAGCTTGCACGCCTGTTATAACCAGATACATATAAATGTCCGTTAAACCGCGATGGACCAATAAAGTGTACAAACGTCTTCGTTAAAACGATAAACCGAGTGAGCATCTTTAGGTTTAAATGAATATGCAAATTAATAAATGTTAATAAACGGTTACTTTCACGATCTATTAATTTATTGTCAAATTGAAAATAGATGGATTCAAACTTGTACGACATGGGTGACTTATTGATTACAGCTGTTCGTAGTATGAAGTACTACTACTGTTATTGCAAATGAATGGGACAAACACTTCAGGAAGCTGATCGGTTGCACTCACGACTCAACAATGATATGCCACATCCGTATTCCTTTCCTGTGCAATGCAGGTTTAAATTGTGGCATGCTGAAATATTATTGCAAACTTAAACTTGAAATCGTTCAGAATAGAAATATTTTGTAAGAGAACAATATAAACTTACCTGGACTTCATGACTTTGACCCCAATTCTTCTTTTTGATGTATTCTGGTATAGTGCCTAATACGGGTACTCCCCGGGGGCCGGGCAGCTCGGTAAGTCTCCTTGGGGCAGTAGTTGTCGAAGGGGTAGTCGGCTTTATTTCGGACAGCGATATGTTAGTCGATTCACTGGCCTCGGTGAATAAGCTTCTGCGGACAGCAGGACTGGACACCCTTTTGGCGTGCTGCATAACCCTTTGAAGCCACGACTCTGCCATGGTTAGTCTCAACTGAGATAGCAGTAGGTCTGTGTGTACGGGTTATACCGGTCAGTTCCTCTCTGCTCTCAACTGCAATAAAACAGGAGACGCGTCATCGGTGGTGGACACTCACTCATTTACTCTCACAGCGGTCTGCCGGTGATCCACACACTGCCAGTCCACTCACTACGCTCACGGCGACCAGACTGGCAGCTCTGCGCCGGCAAGTGCTTTATAAATAGGGTCACTGCGGTACGAAAAGTACCGTAAACAAAATACCCTGGATTGAGGTGTTACTATATCATAGCGGTTAACCACATGATTGGAGTTATCATATAACCAATACTCGATCAACGACTTTCAAATATAAATATCCGATCGCGGCCTGTGCAACAGTTGCATACACACATCGAGCCTGCATGCAGAGGACAATAATCGAAATCTTACAGCTGAGCAAGAATTAGATACACGCGACAGCTCAACGGCAGCCAGTTCATGTGCCCGGACCAACCAACAGATCAAATAGGCCTTGTTTTACGTTCAATTCTACTGAAGCGGAACCACAAAACCGCGGATACAACTCTCCACATTTGCTCACACCATTTAGTTATTTCTTTAGAAAACGAATGAAGGGAATCGGAAGCGCACCATTGAAGATATATACTGTTGTAATATTCGACCCAGTCAAATCCACTGAGTGTTTTCCTTCTCGTGTTTCCAGAGTTTCAAGAGAGAGAAGAAAACCGATTGCATTGTTGATAATTTGCCGGGGTATGAATACAACTTTCAGTATAGGAATCCATACCGTCACTTACACTGCAGTTGGGTTTAGAGAACGAAAACGTCATGATTTCTGAAATCATACCAAATCAGAGAAAAGCTGATTGGGAACACGCTTGGCAGGCGACCCCTTAAATATCAGCCGCCCGAAACGTTTTGTCTTCACCCTGTTGTTTCATCCTATTGCTGACGGGGGAATTTCCCCTCATGGTCACGATATTTGAAGGACTCGACTTTGGCAGGCGATGTGACACCTCAGCCTTGCGGGTTTGTTTAGCTTGCATTTTAGTTCAGAGAGAAAACTAGAGCAAAATTTTCGATTTACACAAACTAACTTTGTAAATAGGCTAAGATGGAGAAGAGGAAGGATAGCGGGACTGAACAAAGTTCGATTCAAATCTGCTGTATATAGGCCTAACATGCCCACAACCCTCAACCCACCATTTCGATAACTTGGAAATATTGTATAGTGCATACCAATATAGTAAGCATAATTGCTCCCCTCCCACTTCCCAATTGCTCCCCTCCCACTTCCCAATTGCTCCCCTCCCACTTCCCTCGGCTATGATCTATCTATGGGATGACATATACTTGTGTAAGATATTAACAAGCGGTATTCCCATAGAAAACTACAACAAAGAAGCAAACAGAACTAAACAGCATCATGATCAAAGCTTAAAAATTAGAATTTGAAAATAGAAATTGAAAATATTCGCATCGCAAGTGCCATGTTTGTGGATATTTCACCAAATTTATGGTTTCTTGTCAAACCAGTGGGAGCCTACCTACTAGTAAATCTGTCCTTGTCAATAACCCAAAACTACTTGGAATTTCTGGTTCTGCGAAATGGAAAGGGCAACGTAAATTTGATGGGCGAGTACTCTTCATTCGTCTCCTTGACAGGAGAAAATATACATATAATTGTATATGATTCAATTACTAAAAACTACATTAGTTGAGAGATAGTAATAACATAACCACTGTACAGGTTTCGTACATAATTTGACGTACCGTACTTACTACCAGTGCCGTGTTAATTTTATGTGTTTACACAATCTGTTTGTACATTATAAGATTTCTATAATCGTACATGCGTGCTTTATATGCTGCAGGAATGTACTCGTACGTAAAACAGATTCGGTATGATGAATTCCAAGCCTAGTAAAGTAAGAAATTTATGATATGGTGCGGTTATAAGTGCATTCTGGCTTGATCTGTCCCAGTGCAGAACTGCTCCCTCATTCGACAATTGACGGACAGGCATTTTGCTTGGAGAGTACGTTTCTGACGTATCCCTTCGGTATAGTTGGTCGAGAATACGCATCAGGCTTCGTGAATGACATCATTACTACGCATGAACTAACGATATAGTTGATGTATTCGCTCGTCACTTGCCAACATATAACGTTCAATTCAAACATATTAACGATTTTATATTAGTATAATATTGTACTTTACGGATTGAGATATAGTCCGTCTAATTGTCCCCTGGAACCAAAACTCAGTATCTCGTCAGGAATTTCTCATCTACGCTCATCTCGTCTTCATTTTATCAAGCCAATTTCTACGAACCTGCCTTGATTTACCTGGCCACCTTTAGTGTTCAAAATCCGAGGTGTAAATTTCATCTACGAACGAGAACGAACGAATCAGAACCTACACACCCAGTGTGTAGTGACATCATCTTCAAGTAGCAACGTCACTAATATGGTGGTTGTGTTGACCCAATATATGGGTCAGCCAATCAATAACGCTCTTCTATGACACATTTCGAAATTCAAATAGTTTTGAGGTCAGTGGCATCTCGTGTCTATTTATAAGTTCTTTGAACACTGAAGGGGCCAGATAGACAAGGAAAGTTCGAAGTGGGAACGTAGAAATTGGCTTGATAAAATGAAGATGGTACTGTACTGGCGAGATGATTTCTGTGACAATCATGGCGGTTGAGCATGCTCATGCGTATTAACGATGTTATGCATGATGTCCATCCAGTGTATATTATCTATTGACCTACAACACAGCAAATTCGATCGGTCATAGCAAACTGAGCTGCTGGTTCAGATAAATTACCGGTGAACATTTAATATAGATTCTAAACGAGACTTCGAGGTTAGGTATTTCATGGTATAACTTCTGAGCATGCGTCACCGTCATGAATATCCCAGCAAGAAATACGTTTTTTACACAAGGCCAGTAAACCAGGTTTGCTACCTTACGGGCGTAATTGAACGTACAAGGCAATCCCCACATAGCAAAGGACTATATGTAAGTAAACGAAAAAGCAACAGGTTGGACCCGGAAAAGATGATTCAATCTGTACGCTATAGCCGAGTGAGAGGTGAACAATTGCCTGCCGTATCGAGACCTACTATTAATAGGGCGATATGCTGGGAATTCTGGCTACGTACGTTCAGAAGCGGGAGAACATTCCATACCAGCTGCATGAATATGAGGCAATGCGCTTTGTTTTCCCCGTTTATTCCGGGCTATCAGTTTTGGCAGTCTATGTTCTTGTATACAGGTTATCAGCGAAAGCAAAGCCCACCATATATAATATAACAGGCTGTGTTCCGGGCCACAGTTTATTTATTCCGTAGTTTACTAACGTAATGTGGACCGCTGATAACCGTTTCTCACTCAGTGAACCGATAGATGCATTTTCACGCCAAAAACAAAGCGAAATTCAGAAACATTTGAATAAATATAATTTTCATAGGGATATGATAGGAAAAAATGTTCACCCTGATTTAAACATCCTCTTCGCGGAGAGATAAAATTAATTCGGTTCACCGGGTACCGGTATAGGCCAATGTCAATTATTGATCAACCCCTTCCCAACATAACACACACACGTACGTGTATACACATGTACGTACCCCTGTCAAAATGTCAACCAGTAGCCCTTTGGAAAGAATGGCACTAAACGTCTGGTCTCTTGACTGGGCCAAGTTAAATGTTTGGTGCAAAGCCGTTGTGTATTGTCTGGTTCATGTGATATGATTGAGTAGATTTGACTCAAATTATCTAAGTGCAGTCCCGCCACTACAAACTCGGACCACGTGGAAGAAAACTGGGTCAAATTTGTCACTCGTTGCCGACACTGAATTCGGATCGCTAAATATATCTGCAACTGTTCCAGCAAGTATCGATATAAATACATTTTTGTTCGATACTACTATGACAGTCATCAAGTAAAAGTATGTTTGGGAGATTTGACATGAACAGGGAATACGTGTATAGAGTGATCAAGTATTTCTTATTTCCCTTAATATGCTTTCGGGAATAATACAGGCCGCTATTTCCGACACAAGTCAATCTTTTCTCAAATGTTCCAATGTGTACTCCCGTTGACATCAAGGCTGCAGCGTGCGCACAAGAAAAGGTCACCCGGTACAAAACCAAGAGATTACTCGCCACAAACATTACAATTCCCATTGCTCAGATTTTTTTTCGCTGTCTTAATACTGGAAATTCTAATTTTTACAATTAGTTTGTTCAAATATACAGACCGGTTTATCAGGAAAAATATTATTATTTCTAGTAGAAAAACAGTCCTGATATATATATATATAAAATAATACCATACAGTTTCAAACACGACTTCACAACAATTTCAGATTAGAATATACAAAGGCAATATCATATCATATATTCTATAATTTGTAACTGACAAATCGTATGGCATGGTAAGTAACGTATGAATTAATTGGAGCGCCATATATACATTTCTTCTCGCTACACGTAAATTAATATCATTTATATGGGAACGCAATGGGTGACGAGTGGGTAGGTGAGAGGATGTGTCTGGGTGTAATATGGGCATGAATGAAGATTTGTCTGTGTGTGATGGTGGATCTCACGGGGGGGGGTCCATACACTGCCGTATTATCGACATATCTGGACCATTTAAGGGAGATTCTCTGTAGATGTGAGTTAATATGTACTGAGCCCGCCTGCTAAGAAAGGACCAGCTCGCTGAGGTATGTATGACTCGTGTACTTCATCGTCGACTAGCACCTGCCAGTTATTGGAAGATACGAGTTCACACGTGCTTACAATTATTGTTCCTAGAATCCAGCAAGGTTTATATTCCTCGTTATCAACACCATGGGCCAAAAACCCTGTATTGAACAAATTTACTTATCAGCTTTTATCATTTTGATATTGGCGAATACCGTACTGTCTTTTTTGTTTTGTTTCAGAATTTAGTATTTCCTAAATTCCTTGGCATTCCTGGTCATCATCGTTAAACGCGTGCCCGTGGCAAGTGTGAAGGAACCCATGTCCTAGAAAGTTAGCGAATTCCCAGTCTTAGCTGGGTTAAATGAAAGCAAGCGGACTAAATGAGCTAAATTTCCTAAACACTAGCTACAACATGTAACCTAGTGATGACGTTTATATTGACCTTATATTGTCACTAGGTTACAAGCCACTGCAAACCACATTTGTCTTTTATTTTCCGTATGGTATAAAGAATCAAGTTACGGCCACATACCTATCATTTCTTGGTAGATGGTATCATTTCGAATAGCGGTGACACACTGCCCGCAAAATCCGCTGCCGATTTCATCGCATTTCAGCCAGTTTTTCCAGCAGCTCTCGCTTCGATCTGCAATTTGTCTTCCATGTTTCTTTTCGAAATGAACTGCGCATGCGCCAATGCCGTGACCTTTGTAAAACTTTCTCACTGTTTTAGGAGATGTGAGAGATTTTAACGACACTCTATTGTAGCCCTTATGTCCCTTGACAAAGGGTTTGTTACAATTAATGCAATTATCCATGCTTAACTTTGACAAGTTAAAAATCGTCTGCTACCACGCTTTCCGGTTTTACAAAGGTCACGGCATTGGCGCATGCGCAGTTCATTTCGAAAAGAAACATGGAAGACAAGTTGCAGATCGAAGCGGGAGCTGCTGGAAAAACTGGCTGAAATGCGATGAAATCGGCAGCGGATTTTGCGGGCAGTGTGTCACCGCTATTCGAAATGATACCATCTACCAAGAAATGATAGGTATGTGGCCGTAACTTGATTCTTTATACCATACGGAAAATAAAAGACAAATGTGGTTTGCAGTGGCTTGTAACCTAGTGACAATATAAGGTCAATATAAACGTCATCACTAGGTTACATGTTGTAGCTACCTAAACACTTGCTTTGACTCCGGGTTAATCAACTTCCAAGAATACAAACTTCTGATTAATGTGAAGATTTTTCAATTAACTACCGGTATGCATGGCCTAAAGGTCATTTTGTGCACCACATAACATTTCTCTATATATAGTTTCAGGGAATTATTAAAAATAAGGAAAGGCTTTTATAAACCCAGTACGCTTGGAACACGTGCCAGTTGAGCTCGGCAAATGGAACGTGACGGTGTATTTGATTTACAGTGTAAAATCAGAAATATACTGGTGTAAGAATTCGAAATAAGTTTTATTAATTTGTTTGCTCACCGAAAGCGAGCTTATTGTTTGTGTACATTGCGTCTTGTAGAACTTATATTCGAAGCAATTCAAAAGCTACAAAATACTGTAAGCTTCGAGGAGGAAGAAAAATGTTAGACCAAAAGAAGATCTACAATTTGAGTAAGGTTCTGCCAATTTTGAGAGAGAGATAGAGTCTCAAACCACGTCCAGCTCACTGCATACAAGTACTATGATAGTGTTACTGGTGAGTTTCATGGACGGTACATTGGTTATCTATATAGACAAGTCGGTGGTTTCTGTGGTTTGTGAACAATAATATACAGATTACATTCACTAAGTGCGAACACACACCGTGCCAACTCCCCGGTCGTATCTATAGACAGTGGAAATATAACCCACTATTCTGGTTAAACCGACTCTAGATACAGAAAATACAGAACATTAGTAGGTTCAGCAGTTCATAAATGAGTAGTTTTATTATAAATATTTGGCCCAGGGCTTTTCTATGTGATGCAGTGCACAGCTAATGCGTTGTCACACACACTTCCTTGCACCATGGACACGCAGTCCTGTATGAGAGATGACAGTATGGAATTTATTCACTGTGAATAAATGTTACGTGTATCTTCATTATTTGTTAAAGGCCACATCCACATTGTGTAATGCGAGGCCTTTTGATCACAGAGACAGGCGAGAACTGCTCCCTTCTCAATATATTATCAATTAATAATATATGTAATGTAAAGCATGGATGACTATGCCCGATCAATGTGTTTAATAGACACTATTGCAAGTTTTATTATTTCATCAGTACTATGAATCTGCATTTTGTTATCGACAGGCAAGTAATGCAATATTTAGTTCAGAAAATTCAACATACTACGGTACAACTTACAGTAGCGGGAATGAATGTATCGACATTAAATATTCTCGGAAATAGTTTTTAGGGATTTTAATCAGTATTTTACGACATAAAAGTACACCACAGCGCGACAAACATCAGATAAATATATAGGAGCCGAAAATAAACAAACGAAGCTTATTGAGTTACGCGGAACTCGACCCGGACTTCTCCGAAATCTGCAAAACCTACGATTGGATATCGAGAAGAGTCGCCGGACGGAATTCCCGTTTCATGGAATTCTCGCACCTTGTGACCCCTGACGGAGAAGAGCCTGCCATGCCACGAAGCCCAGATACAATAAAGCCGGTACACGCGACCAAGTTTTCCTGGTCTAGTTTCCTGTATCGGTGTGAACGAGTGACCACTATTTTCTACAACTTGTTCATTAGTCCAGTTCCTTAGATCGTGTGTACGAGTACACTGAAAAAAAAAATCCTTAAAATTTAAGGAATATACCCCGACTATTACACCAGCGGAATATTCCTTAAAATTCAATAAGGAATATTCCGTAGCATCTTAAGGATATTCCTTAACATGGTAAGGAATATTCCTTAGTTATGTTGAGGAATATTCCGCTGGTGTAATAGTCGGGGAATATTCCTTCAATTTGTAAGGATTTTTTTATCTGTGTAACCAGTTTTAGTTCCTGGCAGCACTCGGTCATATCATAATTACTCTAGTATAGAATGATATCTTTTGGAAAGGGAAACTACTTTTCATATGACCTGATACGATGAAAATTTGTTGTAATTTGGTATTTCAAAAGATCTCTCGAGACTGTCCGCCTACCATGCAGTATCGATACGGCTCTGTTACTCCATGGACTTTACAACGCCCTTGAGGAGCTCCGTCCTTAGACTTGCAAGCTTCTTTTCTGTAAAGATTGGCACATATTAACGCTTAATTCTGAATGTAATAGGTGTCCATGCTATCCTTTGGGCCAGTCGAAATTTTGCCGTATTTCGCAATACACTCGGTCGGATCAGTTTACGTCGAACATTGTAAAATTGTCGAGGAAAACTTGGTCGTGTGAATCAACCTTGTTGATGATTCTGAACCAACAAGGTTGGGTTTTGTTACAGTTATCACATACAAGCTACGATTCAAAAAGCACCAGAGACGGTAGTAGTATGTAGTACCCGAATTGAACAAATACCCCTCCTCTGCGCATGCGCAGAACCTTGTGTGACGTCATAAGTGTATGGGCATTGAGGGGTTATTGGGGGGTTATTGGGGAGGTGTGCAAAATTGTGGGAGGTGGGTACAAGATGGCCGCCATGTGGGAGGTGGGTACAAGATGGCCGCCATGTGGGAGGTGGGTACAAGATGGCCGCGATCAATGAGTGCATAGAAAAAAAAAAAGTTCCGGAAAAAAAAAAAAAAAAAATGTATTCATCCGCGGTGATGCGGTTTGGCCGTGGTTTTGGCGGTAATTCGGTCTCGGGAAAAAGCTTCCGCGGAGAAAAAGTAGTCCCTAGATAAAATGGTCCGATTGGGTCGAGTGAGGTATCAAAGTGAAGCTTAGGTGAAGGGGCATCTAATGGGCTAGGTGTGGGGTTGAAATATCGGCCTTCAGCGCATGCGCGGTGACCGAAGGGTATGAAAATAGCCTTTTTGGAGCTAGGGGCTAAATCTCTATATACACACAGGATTTATTTTGGTTTTCCCCATTCATTAATTTAATATGACAGTCCAAGGGTATAATGGATTTTATAAAAATTTTTAAACCCCGGTATGAGGGGAAAAATTTTATTTCATAAAAGTTGGGAATAGCCAATGAATTTCAAGTCGTTTCCAGAGTACGTGTCTCATTCCCGTTTTGATTTTGGATGTTCATTTGAACATCATTGAGATGTAAAATACCCATTAATTTAATATTACACAGTGCCAAGATAATCCCGGTATGCAAGGGGAATTTATTTTGATAAGAGTGGGGCATTTATTTTGAACGAACACAGGGGTGTGATTCTCGTGTTAAATTATGTTGTGCTTTGCTAGAAGTCTCCCCTTTGGGAACAGCTGGGTGGTTTTTAAAAACCGTTGGAATATATGTAATATAGCCATATTACATCGTTGTTGACAAGGTCTGTTAATAAGAAATTTTTATGCTTGAACAATGATAATAAAGCACACTTGGCGGCCATGCATATCTTGTACTCACTGACACTTGGCGGCCAAGCTTAGGTGAAGGGGCATCTAATGGGCTAGGTGT